>SJVG01000772.1:0-18293 GCA_034774675.1 Scedosporium minutisporum
CCCCCCCCCCTAAGTGCTGGCAGAGATCAGCAGCGGAAATATCGTTTTTCAACCCACCGTTCCTCGATATCTGGCACCACGCTACACAGCACCACCGAGATTTCCGGGAACACCATGGTCAAGCGGTGAAGACCCATCCGACCGGCACTATAGGTGACGAGCACGATCTTTTCCTGCTCAACCCCATGGTCGAGCAAGACCTGTACGGCCATCAAGGCCGACCCTCCGCTCGACATCTGCGCATCCAGGAGCAACACACTCTCGTGCGTGTTGATATCTTCGGGTAATTTCAAAAAGTGAAGCTCCGGCTCACCGGTCCTCATGTTGGATTGAATCAACATCCGGCCCATCTTGCAGTCGGGGATGACCCTCTTCAACGCCGTCTCGAATGCGGCACCCCCGCGCAGCACGGCCACGGCGCTCACTTCGCCCTTGGCCTCAAGACCACGATACGTATATCCCGCTGGCGTCTCGACGACCAGCTCCTTGAATCGGACATTGTTGAGGGCCCTTCATGTAATGTAGAGTGAGCCCCCGTCCGCTTTGCTCGACACTTGTAGAACACTACGTCAAAGAAGAGAGCCAACTTACAACTCGATCAGAAGGCAAGCCAGCCTATCAAAGTAGAAAATGAAATCCTCCGGTGAAGTGTCGATGTCCCTGATAATCGTGTTCATGCCCCTTCCTTGCGGGGTACCCTCCAGGATGGATACCTTCTTGGAGAGGGGTTGGCTTTTGGATCCGATTTCCAGCTCATAAAGCGCTGCGCGATGGTGTGTCGATTTCTCAAGCAGTTTCCTCTCGATGTATTGCACAACCATGCCTGGTAGCATCTAGTTAGCAGCCGCGGAACAGATTGCCTCAATGGCTTCCTCGGCGGGTAGACGGACTCATCGCGACATGATTTTCGATGCCTCTCGGCACGATGATGTCTTGAGGTTCTTAGCATTAGTATTTGGGAGAAGATAGACGATATATCTCTGATCATTTCCTAAATAAGGGAGTGGTCGCACCTGCTGATTTCCGCTGCGGTTCAACGTACTGTTGGCAGAAGCGTGAAAGTGTCAGACAAATTCCAAAGACGTGAGGGCTGGTATCGTGGCTAGACCTTTTCAAAGTTGGGCTTGACGAACGCAAACCACTGCTTGATACAGCCTTCTACGTCCCTGCCTCGTTCCCGTACGTCTCGTAGTACTATGGTAGCGAACGAAGATGAGATTAAAGGACTTCACTACATCAGGAGCACACGACTAACTTCGTCTCGAGAGGCAAGTATCCAAATCTGCCTCGCAAAAGATCTACCTAGTCAGTTAGTTTGGTTCCAGAGGCATAAACAGCCAGATGCTTGGGGGTGGTCATCTTCTCCTACCCTCATGTCGAGCAACTCCAGAACCCGGGGGTCGTATAGGGCAAATATACCCTCCAAGACCAAGACATGGGGCGAGTAGATCGATGTTGTTTCCGGCATACGTTGATGTTTGGCAAATGAGTAAATGGGTATCTCGGCCCTCTTACTAGACGAATGACACGTATCAGCAAGAATGGGAATTGGTGCGAGCAATATAGCAGTCACTTGCAGCCAAGATATATCCAATTATTCGGACAAGGCGAAGCTGTATGGTGGGTTGTTCAAACGTACCCTGCCTTGAGATCACGGAGCGCTTTCACCAGGATATCGAAATCAAGTGCCTATGGACATGATCGCCATGAGTCTTCGACCGGTCGAGAGGCCTTTAGGCCTAGGGGAAGGAAAGGGGGGGGAGGACATGATACCTCGGGCGAGTCGAAATCGTACTCGGATGCAAACGCCTTCTTGGATTGCTCTTCATTTAGTGACTTATAAAACGAGTCCATCGACAAGATGACAACCCAAGGCAGGTTAAGCTGCTTCACAATGGCATGGGATAATGTCGACTTCCCGGAGCCAGAGCTCCCCGCGATACCAATGATACTAACATCGGCCCAAGGAGGAGAGTAATGCACCCGCTTCTTTATGGAAGCATGCACACCGGCCTCTCTTCTCGTATCCATATCAACAGGCGGGTTAGGACGTGTCGACTATGCTTCTCGATTTCTCGATTTTGAGTATATGCAGGTCCCCGAGGCCACAGCTACGACGGGTTACGACAACGACCGGGGTGGTGAAGCTGAAGCGGAGAGAAATATGAGATCCGTTGAATCAGGCTCGCCCGTGGTGGAGCTCACGTTGCCTCGGGGTCATGCAGGTACTCGAGGGGGTGGTGGAGGCTGGGTTTCTCTATCCCACAAAGATGGATAGATCGGTCGACGCCGCGTGAAGCGATAGAGCGATGCAACGGCAGAGGATCGGCTCGGTGTTTTGCCAGGAGGCGCCAGTGTCGAAATTGTCAACTGTGCCTGGCCCCTGACCTACTTCGTACGGCCGATAAGCTTGATCACTGCCTCGAGATCCTCAGCTTGGCTTGCGAGGGACGAAGCACAATGCTCGAGTACTTTTACTTCGTACATTACTGCTGGCGCTAGCCAAACAGATAATGATAATAGACCCTAGATCGTCCTTAGTCGGGGTCCCCGATGATTTCTTTTTGTTTTGTTCGTTTAAGCGGGTACCGAGAGATAAGGTTAGCAAAACCCTCGGTATATGCATGTTCTTATCCTGGTGCCTGGCGGATAATACTGGGAACCAGACCTTCCTACGGGTTGAGTACGCACGTTGCAAAGGCATACTTTCCTGTAGAGGAAACCGGAATCAGAAGGAAACGTGAGTCGTCCTAGTAAGCCGTTTAACATTGATTGCCATGGATATCTACTCTCATATCTTAAAACAAAGTAAAATCCTTGTACGTCCACTTCTCCGTCATCTTGCCCTTCGCCTGCTTCTTGAATGGAATGTGCTTGCGAGACTCAAGCTTTCCGCGGACGAGCAGGTTTCGATACCTGTCTCTCAAAAGGTTACCCTCGGGCCGCAAAAGTCTCAGCGAATCTTGAAGTTCGTCTGGCAGCACAAGGTCCAATTCCTTCTCGGGCACCTTTGATTTGCCAAATCTGCGTCGTCTCAGCCTCTCCTCGTCTCCCTCGCTATCACTCTCGCTTCCCTGTGATTTAGCCACCAGGGCTTGCTCCTGTTGCGTCGCCTCCTGAGTGAATTTCTTCACAAGATTCAGCTGAGCCTGCTTACGTTTCGCCGCTACCTCCATCTTCCTCTTCCTCTCTTCTTCCTTTCTTCTCTTGATCTTGTTTCTTTGGGCCTGTGTTTTCCTTTCGGGGCGCTTAGTGGGTCTAGCGTCCTCCGCGCCGCTCTGGAAGCCCTCCCATTCCGAGTCTTCATCCCATTCGGAAAGTTCTGCCTTGGCTTCGGCTGCCTCTGCCTCTGCAGCTGAGCGAGCAGCGGCCTCTCGTTTTAGTTTCTCCTCTTCCTTGGCAGCCAAGCGTTTCATCTCCGCGTCAACAGCCTTTTGGCCCTCTTCATTGAGCCGCTTCTCGTAGTCTGGGAATGACGGATTGTAGCTGTAGCCTCCAGTGGGTTTGCGCACGGCGGGTATTTCCCTCCCATTCGCCGCCAAGGATACGGGCTTCTCTCGGAGTGATTCAGGCACCTTTGCCTTCACAACCGGAGGAATGAACGCAAACTTTTCGCCATCAGTCTTGGTCGGAGGTGCGGCGCCCCAAATATCGTAGGTGGCGTCCTGGACCACGATGGTTTGGTCATGATGACCATCTGCCACTTTCCTCAGCCTGCTAAGCTCCTTGTGAGAGACATAATTCGTTCGGAGACGCTTCGTAGGAATCAAGCCGTCCGTGGTCTTGTCGGCAGCACGTTTTCGGGAGGAGACGGCAGGGACTTTCGACCTCTGGGCGATAATCTCGTCCGCTTTTAGGGTTGTCCGTAGTTTCCTGGGCAGTTGCTTTTTGAGGTTATGGTCCCCGATGGTGTCGATGGTGAAGAGCTCGGTTGAATCCCTTTCTGCAATAGGTCCACTTTAGGAAGATTAGAAAAGATCAACATAAGATTGAGAAAAGAATGCAGAGGGAGCCAGTGTCAAGACATACCCTCGAATAATCTCCTCATTCAGCTCGACTAAACCCTTTTCTACCTCAGAGATGTCGACATTCTTCCTCCAGGCCTTTTTGCCTTTACGAGATGGTTGATTGCGCTGCTGTGGTCGGTCAACCGACCCGGTACGAGCTTCCAGGACAGGCATCTTTACACGTCCTAGGATGGCAAATGGGGTAAGTTGCTGCTTCGTCAATCCTCCAAAAAATGTTGAAGAGATTCACTCGAGGTTTATGGTTTCCTTGTGAAGAGGAAATGTTTGTACTTTGCATAGAATTATAGAAACGGCAACAGATAATAATGGAGGGGCGCCAAAAATTTTCCAGCCTTATCGCAGTAACGGAGTTAGCTTATCGGCACGTGCAATCCCCAGAACTGTAGCAAGGTACGACGAAGGTATCCGATCTATGCTCGGATACCTCCGGACTTTGTACAAGCACTGTTGGTGGTTGGACCCTGTTTTTGGAGAGACTTAGAGGGTACGTCGAAGACTGGGGAGTGAACATTCGAACAATGGATATTATTCTACCGGGGAGATGACCAAGGTACAACCAGAGGCTCAAGGCAGCATCGAATGGCAATGACATATTTGCCCTTAGCCCGCCCAGGAGGCCATACTTTGAATATCTAATTAACCACATATCCTGCATCCCTGATCATCGCCTTCTTCAACTAAATTCAGGTCCCACGACTGCCAGTATCCCTTTATCCTAGAATCTTGAGTTCCGCGCATGACTTTGCCTGACCAAACTTGCCGCCTTTTGCTACCCCACCATCCAGCTATAACCCACGCAAAGGGGGACTCGACGAACTCCCTCCTCGAGAAGTCCATCTCCGTTGCTGAGCATTCGATTTGCGCTCAAGTCTATATTTGATTTCACAATTCGCCATGGCGCACGCGGGGAGCTCATACAATGCTCCATTGAAGAAGTTCAAGTATGTCTTGACTGCTCTCTAACATACTTGCATTTCGTAATGGTTTGCGGGGCGAGACTGACTCTTGGGTTCATAGGCTAGTCTTCCTCGGCGAGCAGAGCGGTATGCAGGCGGCAGTTGTTTCATAGACGAACCCTTTCACGAACACGTACTGACCGGCTCGACCACAGTTGGCAAGACATCGCTCATTACGCGCTTCATGTACGATTCGTTCGATAACATGTACCAGGCAACCATCGGGATCGATTTCCTCTCCAAGGCACGTATACCGCCTTCCTTCAGCGTAGGGATACCATGCTAACCCTACCCGCACTTAGACCATGTATCTCGAGGATAGGACAGTGCGGTTACAGCTCTGGGATACGGCGGGCCAGGAACGATTCAGGAGCCTCATACCATCTTATATACGGGACTCGAGCGTTGCGGTGGTTGTTTATGACATTTCAAGTGAGCCTAGACTCCTAGCAGGTCTGTGAGACTGACCTGTTAACCGACCGACCTTTTCTTCTTCTATCTAGATGCAAAGTCTTTTCAAAACACGAGAAAGTGGATAGACGATGTCCGAGCGGAACGCGGCAACGATGTTATTATCGTCCTTGTCGGAAACAAGACGGACTTGAACGATAAACGCGAAGTCACGACCCAGCAGGGCGAGGAGGAAGCCAAGAAGAACAACTTGATGTTCATCGAGACGAGCGCGAAGCTTGGCCATAACGTCAAGACATTATTCAAGCGGATCGCGCAAGCCCTACCAGGGATGGAGGGGACCGACGCTGCAGTGCAGGCTTCGAATCAGAGTATGTCTTTCTTCAACATCGCCTTTTGCTCGGACGGTGCCAGGGACTTTATTATTAGGCTCCCCCTTTTTTTCTTTGAGCGTATTGCTAACCTCGCGTAGTGATTGATGTCAAGGTCAATACTGCCCAAGCGCCGCAAGAAGGGTGTGCTTGCTGAGCTCTATCGTCAGGCTGGAGGGCCAACGAGCCGGCCTCAGTCAAGAATGGCTTTACTGGAATAGGATATCTAAGCATAGCGTGTCACAGGAGCTGCGGAGCATGGGGTTGGTATAGTACAATAATAGTCAGTCTCAGTCTCTGACTGGGGCATCTGCATATTTCACATATATTTATTTCTATTTTATACGACCGAGAACCTGCAGCGAGGTGACGCAAATATGATCCTATGGCCCTGAGTTTTCTTTTTCGTTTCTTTACTCTATCAAATTATGTTCCCACAACGACAACCTTGGCGGCGGTCTTTTATTGTGCAGTCTTCACTTCTACCTCGCCGTTTTCCATTCCAAAGTATGCGGCGACAGGCTTCTGGGGAGCCGCTCTGCGGCCGGTGAGCTTCGCAGCCTCGATTCCGTTGATACCCCAGAACAGTCCGGTTTCCACGACACCTGGCAGCTGTTTAAGGGCAGCTCCGAGCTGCGATACTTCCCAGCCATCACCGGCGGGATCGCTCTTCAACTTGAGGGGCTTGAAGGGGGCGTCAATGATCCAGTTGCCGTTATCCGTGACACATTCGCCAGCCTTCGCCGGTAGTCCTAAGCGGATTTTGGGCTCAATTGATCCCAGTTCTTTGAGGTCGACTAATACGTCCAAGGCAAAGAACGGATCTACCTCGATAGGGATGCCAGAAGTCCATTTTGTGCACAAATGATCCGAGATCTTGCGGTAGTCTATCGGGGGAAGAAAATAGGTTAGCAAAGCGGTGCAAGATATCAGCAAAAGGGCCAAGGGCGCCGCCCTCCATCGGGCGGACGAAGGGTGCGAAATATACCCGCAACGACGACAAACTTCTTAGCCCTCACGGCTACTCCCTTCTCCTGCAACAGACAGCCACCACCACCCTTGATAAGATTGAGCTCCGCGTCCACCTCATCAGCGCCGTCAAACGCCACGTCGAGAGCAACGGGGAGGCCATCGGGGCCCGAGGGTCGATCGGGGAGACTGCAGAGGGTAAGGCCGGCATTCCTGATGAGGGCCTTGGACTGGCTGCCGGTTGGGAGGAACACCATGTTGTCGTAGAAGGCGGGGCCCTTGGCGGCAATTGCGTCTACGACATAGACGACGGTGCTGCCGGAGCCAATGCCGACGAAACGAAACGAAGGGTCAAGGTGCTCGTCGACGGCGCGATAGGCCGCGGCCTTTTTAGCGGACTCCACGAGGTTGGCGGATGACATGATTCTTGGTCTAGCACTGCTGGTTGCGAAGAAGGGTCTGGGGCGGAGAGGAGGGGCAGTCGAAGAATTGAGACGTAGTGGGGCTAGCTCGATGGTATTTGTAGGCTTCGTTCGCAAGCTCCGGCAAGAAACGCGACCGGAGCAGTGGATCCAGGCGTAGGCGTTTGAGGATGTCGGGCGGGTAATTCTAAATGCCGCAGAAGAGAACCTGGAAGAAACAGCGTGAGGGCCTACGAGAGGAAGGAGAGGAAAGCGTGCGCAGAATTTAGTCATGAGGTGTGAAAGCGTCTGTAACGGGCATCAACTGATCAATTGATGTTAGTTTAGGGTTCGCGCTGAGAGGCTACATATAAACTAGTTAATCAGTTGGCGTCGACTCGCAGCAGAGCACACACGAGAAAAGTAATTGATGCTCAGGGATGTTGCATGTGATGACAGCTGGGTGAGGGCGGAATCGTGTGAGGACGATCGCCGTGGAGATTCTGTCGGATTAAATGCAGGCTGTACGTTTTAGCTCTGTTCTTATTCACTGAAATTTACAAAATGGGCAGAGCTCGACTCTGGGTAGATGAAGGTCAGATAACATTGAAGTGACCCGTCAATAGAAATGATGAAATGATGGACTTTGGAAGGAGGCTTTTATCTCCGATATGCAATTAAAAAATTATTCAATATTCGAGTGGAATCATCCGCACTTTCCGGTTGATCTTATTTGCGGCTCCTTGCCAACGGGTCTTGGCAAAGGCTCTGCAATATTATAATCGACTCACGACCAGACGAGGAATCTCTGCTGTACTTTCGCCGGCTAGGTTTTCCTCCCTCGCCCGCGTTTACGAAGGAAGATCTCATTCCCTTGGCTGTCGACATTTTTACGCGACTACGGCCGAACACGGTCGGTCTATGTCCAGCATGCGATCGTTTCTCCACATCCGCGTCCCGCGGCCAAAGGTAGACTTTCCTCCCCCCCTTTGACGCCTTCGCAGAGTTCCTGGGGGGTTATTGGTGGCCGAAATTCTAACATGGCGATTACTAGTCGCTCCTTGGATTGATCAGCCTTCAAACAGGCACGGAATTCATCTCTCTCATGCTCGCGTTCAACAAGCTCACGGGACTGTACGGTATCCTCGCTATCCTGACTGGCTTCGAACTTTCGGTCTTGCAACTCACGACCTACATCTACTCGATCCTCGTCCTCGGTTTACTCGCGATCCTTATTCCCCACATCAGGAAACAGAGCCCGTTCGAGTGTTTGTCGTTGGCGTGGCTACATATAATTGATACGCTCATTAACATAGCGTGCACGACCTTCTTTGCCGTGCAATGGTACTTTAGTAGCGTGGCAGAGTCGGATGTGCTCACGCAGCAACATGGGGCCGGCGAGCAGCTGAACGGAACGGCTCTGCCGCTCGAGTCGAGAGGAGCGTCGACGGTACTGTATAAGCGACTCCAGAATCTTCAGGGCGGAACACCCGTTGCCATGCCTCACGATACGGCTTTCAGTTTCGTCCTCATCGCCGCCTTTACGCTTGTCCGAATTTATTTCAGCCTTATCATCGCAGCCTATGCTCAGCAAGTCCTGATTCGACATGTCGACCTTCAAATGGAGAACGACAGGCCGCGGGCCAAGGACGTCAACGGACCCTTTGCGGTGGACACCGACGAGGGAGAGGGCTGGAAAGGCAGGCTTGGACGAATTCTCGTTTCCGTGGGAAGGAGTTATTGGCTCGATTACAAGGACCAAGAGGAGTGGGCGAAATCGATGAACGAAAGATTCCGAAAGTCGTCGACGTCCCTAGCCTCGGCCGAAGTATGATGGTCAGCCACGGAGCAACAACCTATACACACTGCATAGCGAATAGCATATCGAGCATTTACAGCAATATATATGGTGTCACCCTGTGAGCATGATGAGGCAATAGGATGGGTTTTCCCAGGGTCGAAGGACAGCTCACGAGGTAGTGAGGTCCTTAGCATTTCTTTTTTGATACAGAGAGGATACGAGACACAATCACGTCTTTTTGTTTTATTACGGACCTAACCCGACACGGCATCTTGCATCACCACCCGGATCTTACCTTTTTTCCCTCTCCGGCTCACGGGCGTCCGAGAGCCGCCGCCAGCGGAGTTTTCTCGGCTATCGGGGGAGTTGATCTGCCGGTATATGGTGTGGAAACGCGGGAGTGCGGGAGCGAGGAGCGATGGAGCGATGGCGGGCAGGGGAAGAGAAATCGGAGGGAGGATCCAATGTGACAGTGCAGCAGTGGGTGCTGGAGTGTGGGCGTGTGGGCGTGTGGGTAACTGCAACTACGAAGTAACTAATAGTAACGACCCAACCTTGGGTGTGTAATTTCTAATCAAAGAATGTCTAGCGCGGCAGAGAGCTGGGCTGGCATTCGACATTCTCCTCAGACAAGATGTTCACTAATCCGATGATTCAACCAGAAGCAGCCATTGTCTCCCGTCCGCCAAGCATGATATTACCACACATACGAGGCAGTATTCCAGGTCCTTTCCTTATTCCATGGGAGAAGAGAGAAATAGAAAAAAAATGAAGGAAAAATGAAAGAAATTTCGTAAAGCCGAGAAAGGGCAAGACGGAGCGGGATTCAGACGAGTTCGGATCCGAAAGAAACCCTCAGCCCATTCTCATCTCGTCCGGCCCGTGGGATTTAGCTACGACCACATCATCAGGCCCACAAGTACGCTACACCAGAGAGGGCGTTGAATTAACGAGCTAATGTATGCTTGTTCTGGCTGTTGAGTTGGAATGAACGGCAGTCGGAGACTGTCTGGAGATGTCTTCGTGAGACTTTAGCCGGGTTTTCGGTGTCCCTCCTTCCAAATGTGCCTGTCGCAATTTGTACCCACGACATGTACCCACCCACGCCGCCACAGTGTTTGTCCTAGAGTAACACTGACTCATTGTGGTTTTTATGTCGTTCGAGAGAGAACCTCCAAAGGAAATGGCCTCCGGTCGACATTGCCTCGTCGTCTCTCTTATATCAAATCCCCTTGCTTCGTCTCCTCGGGAAATAAAAGTTACGATGTGAATTGCCTAATTCCCTATTTCTTCCCTCGTACTTACGAAGTCCCTTGAAAATGGACCAGCCACCCGTGTTCTTGGATCGAAGAAATAAGTCATCAGCAACCTTTTGCTTGATATAGCGGTGATGTCCTCTCACAGGTAAAATCACCGGAGTGCCCTATCGGCACTGTACGCTGGCACAGGAGGTACATGGCTTACAAGCTGCCAATTGGCCTGTGCCTCCGTAATTGATTCCCGCGAAGCCGTACTACGGGTCCAGGGCAGGCAGGACCAGGGAGGGTCCCAGCACTAGTCGATCACGCAATCGGACACCTAAATAGAGGAATCGCCGGTGCCCCCCGCAAAACCCACGAAACCCACGAAACCGCAGGGAAGTCCGGTGAGGGAAATATGGAAGTGCTCAAAGAATGGGCAAAGACTGGAGAACCAAGGGGTAAAGACCGAAAGAGTCGCTTGACCTCCAGGCTAGCCAAGCCTTGCCAGGACCAATCCGCGAGCTTGGGTTGCACCATTGCAGGACCCTTCCAAAGCTTCCACCCCTTCCACCCCTTCGATCCCTCCATTCGCGGGGGGTCAATCTATTACAGCCGAACCGATCCAGTGTCTGGCTGTCCTCTAAGTATTACGAAGTATGCGGTAGTCTTAGTTCTTGGGGGGGATGTGGAGAGGCGAGTTCGCAGAAACCAGCAAGAAACTCAAAAAAATTTTACCTTTTGAATAATGACGAGCGTTTTATTGGCAGCGACGAAAAGAAGACAAAAGGCCGAGCTCGTCCTCTCAATCGTCAGTCATGTCGTTCCTGTTCAGGGCTTTTGATTCCTCCACATCCTCTCCCACCTCACCAACCGCCGTAGAAGCCATGGCTGCTCGCATCCAGACACCTGAGCTGGCCGGTAAGTCATGATGAGACGCTCCTTCGTTCTTGCTTTCCTCCCTTTGCTCTTCGTTCTCTTGTAGTTCGTCTCTGCTTCTGAAATTGGAGGTTGAGGTCATCGCCATGTGTCTCATGGAGCGCTTTCCTGATAGCTTACACCGATGATGCTACAACTGGTTCGCCGAGGGCGCAATTGCAACAGAAGCTGCCGAATGGGTTCCAGATTTCGTTTTACTACACGTCTGAATTCCAATTGTGTTTTTTCGAGGCCCAGAGGCTGTCTCGGGAGAATCAACTTGCTCCTCTGATTTTGTGGCGGCGTGCGATTCGGGCTCCTCTCCACTATCACTGACCTCCTCTGCCACACGGCATTGACAACCATTGTCTCCGATATATCATACTAACACAACTGCCATAGTCGCGCGGATCGCCTACCTCGCTAGCGATGTCATTATCTCTGTTCAACCCTCCAATGCTACCGATTCCTCCTTCTCGGGCCATCTGAAGCAGCTCTCCACAAGCGGGAGTCGCAGCTTAGTGGCAACCACCCCAGACTCCATCCCAGAGGTATGCACAAGGCGAGATAAACACCTTGAAGTGTTTCGCAGACTTTTTTGACCCTTCAGGGTTACTAACATGATGCCTAGATTCTAACCACCCGACACAATGCCGATCCTCTGCTCTCGGCCTACCAACTCGCTCGATCAGGCCGCTTACTCACCGTCACGACACCCTCCACCATCCTCCTCCCATCCATTGCCCATCTTTACAAGCTCGCCAACCTCCCCGTCGTCATTCACGTCTCCCTCTATCCCACCCCCAATGCCGATTACTCTCCCATCACGGCAATTCGCAACTCAGGATGGACTTTCTTGCAGTCCGAGACCCTCCAGGAGGCCCAGGACATGGCCATCACCGCCCATGCGCTAGCTCTGAGGTCCGGGAAAGGTGTCATTCACTTCTTTTCCCCTGAAACCTCGGCCCGTGACGAGCCCATTCCCGTAGAGGATATCCCCTTGGTACGGGAGCTGCTTGATATGGACACCGTTCGAAGGCTCCAATCATCCTCGACGCCCGGAACCACCATCTACGCTGATGATGGGCAAGTGGCGGTTGCGCAAACCCAGCCCTTGCCTGTAGCGGCCACCCAATTAGATATCAATCATCTCCACCTTGATGTCCAGGATACGCCCTCCAAGTCAGGCTCTTCCAGGAATTCTGAAGGCCACGGAAGCCAGTCCAGCACTCCTCCCCACACATCTAGCTCCCCCGCCACCTCTATTGAACCACACGCCTTCCAGGTGACCTCGGAAGATGTCTACAAGTACGTCAATGGAATTTGGCAGCAGATGAAGATCGTCTTTGGCCGCGAATACCACGCTTTCGAGTACACCGGACCAGGAGATGCCGAGAACTGCATCTTCGTTTTCGGAGCCGACACGGGTCTCTTTGCCGAGGCCATTGACAACGCCAAATCCGACGAGGTATTTGCCAAGATCGGTCTTCTTACGCCACGTCTTTATCGCCCGTGGCTGGGTGCTGTCCTCCTCGAGGCAATTCCACGAGCCGTTAAGAGGATTGCAGTGCTGGAACAATCTTATAGGAAGACGACAAAGTGGGGTCCCTTGCTTCTCGATATCCTGTCTACCGTCAAGGGTGGCTTGGGCGGCGTCAAAACCGTCGTTGGCTATCAACTGGGGCATATAACGGCAGAGACGGCGACCCAGGCGCTTAGGGGTGTCGTCCAAAACCTTACCTCCGAAACCCCGATTCAAAATCTCCCTGTCGGCCTACCCGAAGCCACCCCTTCTGCGAACGAATACAGTCTCGAGAAGCCAAAGGTCGAGACTGCCTACATGAAGATCCTGGACCAGCTATTCGGAAAGCGTGTCTATCTTGCCAACGCACTATCGTCTAAGAACGCCGGCATCTCTGCTACCATTTCCGCGTCCCCCGAATTTGGATTCGGATCTCTCTTGGCCCGGAAGGAACACCGCGGTCGATTCGTAAACGAAGTCAAGGATGCCATCAAGAGCAGCGCTTTCATCACAGAAGCCCCTTCAACGTGGTTGACGAGGTGGTCCCTGAACGCAGAAGACCCTGTAAAGAGCGGGGAGCTGGCTGACGATGTGATCTCGAGACTCGAGACTGATGGATCCGCACTTGCCAAGAGTCTTCTCCAGCACAAGGGTCTTTTCCGAAAGGAGTCCCTTTGGTTGGTCGGCTCCGATGCCTGGGCCTATGACTTAGGCAACTCCGGCGTCCACCACGTTCTCGCTTCGGGAGCCAACGTGAACATGCTTATCATCGACTCTACACCTTACTCCGGACGGGCGGCAGCCGACGCGAATCGACGAAAGAAGGACATTGGCCTTTACGCGATGAATTTTGGCAACGCTTACGTGGCCTCCGTCGCCGTCTACAGCTCGTACACCCAAGTTCTACAAGCCATGCTCGAGGCAGATAAGTTCGAGGGTCCTTCCGTTATCCTCGCCTATCTTCCCTACTTCGGAGAGCACGACTCGCCCTTGACGGTTCTCCAAGAAACCAAGAAAGCCGTCGACATCGGCTACTGGCCACTTTACCGCTGGGATCCGACCAACGAGAGCCGAGGCGAGCCCAACTTCTCTCTCGACTCTGAACGTATCAAGGCCGAGTTGAAAGAGTTCCTTGACCGCGATAATCAGCTAACCCAGCTGATGCGGAAACATCCTCGATTCGGACCTAATCTGGCGGAGGACTACGGCACTGAGGTCCGCGCTGAGCAGAATCGCAAGGCTAAGGATGCTTACAACCAATTGCTGGAAGGTCTTTTCGGCGAGCCCCTTACCGTCCTCTTTGCCTCGGACAACGGAACGGCCGAAATGGTTGCGAAGAGGTTGGCGAACCGTGGTAAGGCCCGCGGCTTGAAGGCGGCCGCCATGGCGATGGAGGACTACCCTGTCGAGGACTTGCCAACCGAGCAAAACATCGTCCTGGTCACCGCCACTGCTGGTCAGGGTGAGTTCCCTCAGAATGGCCGACCTTTCTGGGATTCTATCAAGGACTCTACCGATCTTGATCTGGCGACCGTTAAGTACTCCGTCTTCGGCCTCGGCGACAGCCACTACTGGCCCCGCAAGCAGGATAGGATCTACTACAACAAGCCTGCCAAGGACCTGGACCGAGTTCTCACCAACCTGGGTGCCTCCCGTCTCGCAGACATCGGCCTTGGTGACGACCAGGACCCCGATGGGTACCAGACGGCCTACCAAGAATGGGAGCCCAAGATCTGGCAAGCGCTCGGAGTGGATAACGTCGAGGGTCTGCCCGAGGAGCCGCCGCCGCTGACGAACGAGGACATCAAGCTGGCTTCCAACTACTTGCGCGGAACCATCGTGGAAGGGTTGAGGGATACCTCTACCCTCGCGATCGCGGCCGCGGATCAACAGCTCACCAAGTTCCACGGAACTTACATGCAAGATGACCGTGACATTAGGGATGAGCGCAAAGCCCAAGGCCTTGAGCCGGCGTACTCGTTCATGATTCGTTGCAGATTGCCAGGCGGTGTCGCGACGGCCAAGCAGTGGATCCAGATGGACGACATCAGCACATCTCTCGGAAACGAGACCATGAAGCTCACCACCCGACAGACCTTCCAGTTCCACGGCGTTATCAAGACCAACTTGAAGCCCGCCATGCAAGCCATCAACCGTGCCCTTCTCACCACCATCGCAGCCTGCGGCGATGTCAACCGTAACGTCATGTGCAGCAGCCTTCCGACGCAGTCCAAGCTCCACGGCGAGGTCTGGAAGTGCGCGAAGAAGATTAGCGACCATCTCATCCCCGCGACCTCAGCGTACCACGAAATCTGGCTTACGGATGACAATGACGAGAAGACCAAGGTTGCCGGTGACGCTGTTCAGGATTTCGAGCCCCTCTACGGACCTACGTACCTACCGCGTAAGTTCAAGGTTACCATTGCCGTACCGCCGCACAATGACACGGACGTGTACGCGCATGACATCGGCTTGATTGCCATCAAGAACGAGGACGGCGCCCTTGAAGGATTCAACATGCTCATCGGTGGTGGCATGGGAGCTACGCACAACAACAAAAAGACGTATCCCCAGATCGGCCGGATGCTTGGCTTCGTTCCCAAGGACCAGATCGAGATCGCCTGCGAGAAGGTTATGCTCGTGCAGAGGGACTTTGGCGACCGAAAGAACCGCAAGCACGCTCGCCTAAAGTACACGGTCGACGACATGGGCGTCGAGGAGTACAAGGCCAAGGTTGAGAACCTGTGGGGCCACACCTTCGGCAAGGAGCGACCCTTCAAGTTCGAAAGCAACGTGGATACTTTCGGGTGGACGAAGGACGAGCTTGGCCTGAACCACTTCACCTTCTTCATCGAGAACGGCCGCATCGAGGACACTCCGGACTTCCAAATGAAGACTGGTCTGCGGGAAATCGCCAAGGTTCACAAGGGCGAATTCCGCCTCACGGGCAACCAGCACGTTATTCTCAGCAACGTCGCCGACGAGGACGTCGACGCCATGAACACGCTGATGAAGAAGTACAAGCTGGACAACGTCAAGTTCTCGGGCCTGCGCCTCAGCTCGTCGGCCTGCGTGGCTTTCCCCACCTGCGGTCTTGCCATGGCCGAGAGCGAGCGGTATCTCCCCGTGCTGATCGGCAAGCTCGAGGCGACCCTCGAGGAACACGGCTTGCGCCAGGACTCCATCGTCATGCGCATGACGGGTTGTCCGAACGGTTGCGCGCGTCCCTGGCTGGCCGAAGTTGCGTTTGTTGGCAAGGCGTACGAGACGTACAACATGTACCTCGGCGGCGGCTATCACGGCCAGCGCTTGAACAAGTTATACAGGGCTAGCATCAAGGAAGAGGAGATTCTGACCATTATGAAGGGTCTCCTGAAGCAATATGCCGCTGAGCGAAATCCTGGTGAGAGGTTCGGAGACTTCTGCATCAGGGCGGGCATCATCCATGCCACTGCGGAGGGTAGAGATTTCCACGAGAATGTAAGTGCCGTCCTTACCTGATGGGTATTACTTCTACAGCGAAGCAAGGAAGTTTGCTAACGGAATTTCTTTTCTTGCTGCAGGTTGCCGAGGATGATGGATCTGACGAGGAGTAAAAAGAAGACTTGGGAAGTTGCACGATAATGGATATATTTATACACTTATACATACCAGCCACCATTTGCATGATTTTTGAGAGGTTTCTTTCTTCGGGATTTACATCCGATAAGCTTGGGAGGGTACTGTTTTCTTTCCTTTTTTCCATTCATTTTCGATGGTTATAGAGCATAGTATCGATCAACTAGGACCAGACATTTTCTAAATATCAATTGCCATAAAGAGCTTCAACAGCAGATTTGAGACCATGACCCATGTGGATAACATTAGGCACCAACCCAGTGACAGTCTAGACCCTAGAGAGAACGAATAAATCCGCCTCAGAAGCGAGGAGGAAAGGAGTATGTCTCGTTGATTCCCATGCCCCAGACGCGGAGCGTGAGTGCCCGTGATCGAGACCGAGCTTTCGCTAACACGGAGAATAAACATGTCCTACGTCAGACGATTCGCCTCTTGGGACTGGTGGAAATCAACTGTTGATCGTCCTCATACATATGCAGCATGCGCGCAGAGTCCCATTCGATTAAAGAAAGAAAAAAGGAATAAAAGAGAAAAGGAAAGCTAAGCTCCGTTTCCCCTGGATTCAATCTCGAAGATTTTCAAGCGCGGATCTACGGTCCGGCGAGAGACCTTCGACGTCACTCTGAACATTGCTACTCCTTTATCGATCCTTTTTTTCTTTTTTGTTCTTCGATTTATTCTATTCTTTAACCCGCCCGCCATCCTACTTTCTTCTGACCCGGTCGCCTAAGTCAGAATGTCCATACCTCCCAAATATTAAGTCCAACTCCTACAAAGCTTTCAAAACGCGACCATGTCCGAAGAACCAACACACTACATCCATGGGCACTCATCCGCCGTCCTCTCGGCCCACGCCCACCGCACCGCCGTAGGATTCACACCCTACGTCCTCCCACACATCAAACCAACAATGACAATCCTCGACGTCGGGTGCGGACCAGGCACGATCTCAGCGGACTTCGCAGCGCTGGTCCCACAAGGCCGCGTGATCTGTTTTGACGCGTCGGAGAAGGCACTAGAGAGTGCGCGGGTCACGTTTTCCGAGCGGGGGTTGACGAACGGCGAGTTTGTAAGGGGCAACGTGGAGGAGTTGCCCTTCGAGGCCGGGAGCGTCGATCTCGTGCATGCGCATCAGGTGGTGATTCACTTGATAGACCCGGTGCGCTCGGTCAAGGAGATGAGAAGGGTGTTGAGACCAGGGGGCATCCTGGCGTGCAAGGACATGATCGTCTCTTCGATGCGGTACTATCCGGCCCTCCCTGGTATGCAAGCGTGGAAAGTCGCGCTAGAAGGAACCATGAAGGCCGCGGGGTCCGATCCGGACATGGGGCTGAGGTTGAAGGCGTTGGCGATGAGGGCTGGTTTCGAGGCGGAGAAGATCGTTTGTTCGATTGGGAGCTGGAGTTTTGCTACTGAGGAGGACGTGAGGTGGTGGGGGGAGAGCGTGGCGGAGAGGATGGAGGAGGAGTCGGAGATGAGGTGGAGGGTGAAGCAGTTGGGTGTGATGAGGGAGGAGGAGATGGAGGATGGTGTCAAGGCTTGGAGGAAGTGGTCGACGTCTAAGGAGGCTTGGTTCGGGGTGATGAATGGCGAGGTTATTTGTACAAAGTAGTGTCTTGAGATGGGAAGTATGAGAAAAGGAGTCATCAAGGATTGGGGTTAGAAGGAGACAGAGGGGAGGGAAGGGTATAAGTGGATTTGATTCTCTCCATATAAACAAAACTCTTGAACTGAAGCCCCCGAGATTCTCGTACCCATTCATCATTATTTTGACTTACATCCCGAGTTTCCTTCAGTCTCTTCATGTTGCCATCTCCCATGCAATCAACCACATTGCAAGAACGGAATCGTCTAACACGTACAAAACAAGAAAAAAGAAAACACAAATGAAAAAAACAGCATTATCATCAAATGCCCAACAAAAACCCGAACCTAAATCCCAGAAAAAAAGAACCAAAAAAGACTCGAACAAGTAGCCGAACAAAAAAACAACCATGAACCCCCAAACCCAAACAAACTCTCGTCTCACCTCCTCACACTACTCCCTATGCTACTCATAG
>SJVG01000773.1:0-18249 GCA_034774675.1 Scedosporium minutisporum
GGTGGAAAGGGGAAGGGAGGGGTTTTGAGCGTGGGGCAGTGGGAGATTCATCCTTGGCTTCCGAGGAATGATATTACTGAGTGGGCGAAGAAGAGGAATGTTGCTGTTGAGGCGTATAGTCCGCTTGTGAGGGGGGAGAGGTGGGGTGAGAAGGCTGTTGTGGAGTTGGCGAAGAAGTATGGCAAGACTGAGGCGCAGATTTTGCTGCGGTGGAGCTTGGATAAGGGTTATATCCCGCTTCCTAAGAGTGTCACTCACTCTAGGATCCTGGAGAATGCTGATCTGTACGACTTCCAGCTTACGCCTGAGGAGGTTGCTGGTTTGGAGACGACGGAGTATTCTCCTGTTTGCTGGGATCCTACTGTTAGCCCGATTGATGGGTAAGATGAACATGCCTCGATCCATTGAAAATTCTCAAAGCTTGTTAGATTAGACTAGACAATAGATTGATCTAGAAATCTAAGGTTCTAGGAATGCTACATTTTTCCTCGCCTCTCTTGCTTGAGGAATAACTGATCTTTGTCTTTTGTCATGGAAAGAGGATGGCAGATCGCTCCTTCGTCTAGAATTTCTAAACAGATTAATCCAAACAGATTCTACGCCAAGATAATGCTCGGAAAAATAAGAGGAAAAAAAGCCTGAATCCCAAGGTCAATCCGTCATTGAGCTCCGCAGTACTGGGGCAGCGCCTTCGCAACATCCGCATCAAGACATTCCTTAGCGACATCAAACTTAAACTGCCTACCCGCAACGTCAAGACTATTCTTCGCCAAGATGGTCGCATAAATAGCCAGACCCGTCGCAATGACCGTCAAAATAGCAACATACAGAGCGACACACTTCTCGACAACGCCAAACCTGCGGCCCAGCAGATTCTTCTGAAGACCCTCCTCCGGCTCGTCCATCACGGCAATGAGGCGCTCAATATTGGGCCCCCATCGCCGATAGCTAGCAAGGTTGAGACACCGCTGGCGACCACACGTGCCGAGCTCGTAAAAGTCTCGCGGCGGACGCTGCGCGTCGAGGAACTCGCGCGTTCTCCTATCCGAGGGCCGAAAGAGGAGGACGAAGCTATCAATTGCCTCTTCAATGATGGCTTTCGGGAGGATGAACTCCTCGGCGGGGTCTCTGGATTCCAGATGGTGCTTGAGGCAGAAGAGATGTTCATAGAACATGATCCTCTTGGCTTCGACGTCGATCTGCAGATGCTCCATTAGGTTGTCGGTCCACCGCACAGAGTATCCGTGGCGATCGCAAATGTTAGCCATGGAAATCCCCGGCGGAATGTCCCTCCTCTCAGTAGGAAATGTCGTCTGCGTCTTGAACTCGGCCACGACGGCATCCTTGAGCGACTTATCATTTGGCCAGGGTAGGTAGCGGCTATGCACGTCCGGCTGCGACGAGTCGATGGCGATTGTGAGAAGCAGTCTACTTGCCAATTCCAGCGACGAGGCGAATTTCTCCGCGGAAGGTACACCCGGCCCCGTGCGTGTCCCGGCATTCTGGGTTCCCGCCCCCGCATTCTGCACCACCCCGGCCCCTTGCGCCGGATTGCGCATTTCGTCCTGCAGCTGTCTCACGAGGCCCGATTTGGAGGTATTCGGGTTTTGTCTCAATTTTCCAATGAGGCGCAGCGCCGCGTCGCGGTCGGTCAGGGCGAAGCGCTCCTTGTGCCCGTCCTTTTCTAGGCTGGAGAGTTGCTTGGTCATGTAGGTCCTGTATCGCACGCTGCGGGCCGCGTTGAACGGCGAGTCGTGCAATCGAGGCCATATTTCATTTTGTAAAGTTGTTAAAGGGACCAGATTCGCTGGGACGGGCTCTGCACGAGGCATGTGAGGTTATCGTGGTGGTGGAGAATCGGAGTTGGTGGATTCTCAATGTTAAGGATGCTATGAAGTGTTGGACTTATCCAAAATTCGAGGGAAACCCTCGCCTCTAACAGAGAGGGACTCAAATATAATTGAATCTTCGCGGCCCTTGCAGGAGACATACTCGGGACAGTTCATTGGCTGGGGCCTGCATTTCCAGGGCGAGCGTGATGAACAGGGGTGTTATCCTAAACGCCAGAGAAGGCTGAGGCTGAAGCTGAATATCCCCCCCCCGTGCGTCGTCATCCTATCGAGAGACCGAAGCATACATTGATTCTTCTCGCCTGTGTCATTGTCTCCATATGCTATTCATTGACCCTATAATTAGATCAAGAGCGAATTGTGTATCAACCGCTCGCCTTGCCTCATATCACTCAACTCCGATATCCGTACTCGGCGGATCCGACCGTAAGCTCCTGGTAACAATGCCGCAGGGCGCACAGAGCGCCCCGAAGCCAGCGGCGCCTTCCGACCAGAGCTCGCAAAGCAATGGAGACATCAACGCTGCAACTCGATCCGCGGCAAAGAGCAGAATCCCAACCAGATGGCTCAAGCTCTCCATTTTCAACAGATTCAACAAGGATCCCGTCCCGGACAATACCCCAGAGCCGGACCCAGACTGGGTCCAGTGGGAACGTGCCGCAGTTGATTGCGGCGACGCTCGGGAGGCGACGTTCAAAGAACAGGATTTCTGGTGCTTAACCGCCGAGGGGGCCAAGCAATATTACGTGTCAGTCCTGGAAGAGGATCAGCTCTGGTCTTATGCTTCCGATGATCCTAGATGGGCCAGGGCTAAGAGCACAATGAGGATGCTTCTGGCCGACCTGAAGGATTGGGATGTCGAATACCGAGATACACAACTCCGAATGGTGGCTAGGAAACCGCGAGACACGAAATTGTCGACCGTGACGCTCATTCCATGCGTGCTCCTGTCCTGCGACAAGAAGTCCTTGCGGAGAGTTAAAAATGGAATCGCGCGGCTGAGCTGGTCTAGGCCCGATGTCCAGGACTACACTCTCATCCTAGTATCCGGCCTCGAAGGTGGGGCCAAAGTGCTCGCTCCGATGGAGATCGGGGGTCTGGATATGGGCGAGCCTATACGCATTTCCGGGTTCGAGGACGATCTCCACATCCATATCGAAGGCATTAGTCGGTTCGCTCGCTTAGTTGCCACTCCTCTCTCTTTTACGCCATCCCCGGCAGAATCCCATGGCCTTTTCTGTGTCGCAAGCGTTACGAACTATCAGAAGAGGCTCCTGTCGCAGTGGATATCTAGAATCGGCGGTCTGTTGTACGTGGAGGACCACGAAGGGGAGCGGATCCTCGCGTTGACCGCCGGGCACGGCATGCTGAAACATTTCGTCCAGTTACGCAAACCAGGCGAAGAGGTGTCCTCCCGTACTACTCCGCGTCATAAACAGACGACGAACTTCCCTCGCGACCCTAGCCGCCTGGGGTATACAGACCTCAGACGCACGCACTGGGTGAAGGACGGAGTCTTTCCGTCCAGCATTTCCTTCCTAACAACACTGGAGCCACCGCAAGAAGAAGAGAATTCACGAGACGCACGAAAGTATCTCCCGTACTCCCTCGGCTGGACTCAGAGAGCACACGACTTCGGTCTTCTCGAACTGCCGCCGTCGCTCCTGGCCGCGTTCGGGGTTCCGCTCGTCGGTAATAGACATCTCAACAAACTCTGGAGTGCTGCGGGATTCACGGTCCAAATTGACCCCTTTGTTGCTAATAAGAACGAACTCGATAATCCGCGCCAGATGCAGGAAGTGGATATCCTGCTGAGACCGGGCCAGACAGTCTCGGCCCGCCTTATACCCGGAGATCATGAACTGGTCATATCTGGAATGATGTTCGACGTCCAGAGGCTCATGCTGTCCCGGCCATTGGGTGAGTAAATTTCTTTGCGTATACTCCGGTACCTCTTTCCCGCTTGCTCAGGCGCCATCTAACTTTTTCCTAGCCCAAGGAGTCTCGGGATCGTGGGTCGTCAAGAACGGCGTCTGGTATGGCATGATAATCGCCATCTATGATCCAGAACCGGCAGCTCTTATGACGACAAGCATGCAGCTGATACAGGATATTTACTCGCTGTTCAGCAGTGATGGTGCTGCTGGAATGGGGCCACCCCCCGTTATCAGACCTGCACAGTGGAAGGACGTTCTGAGGCTGCTTTCAAAGAAGCAGCACGAAGTAGTAGAGAGAACAGTAGAGAGAGCAGCGGGCTATCTCCACGGCTAGGAGATAGTGCCTTCGCCATAAAAGCCAGAAAGAGGATGGTGGTGAATGGAATCTTGTGTTTAGAGAGAGCGTTGGTTTATATGATGGGTCATTTCGAATCAAGGGCAACATAATATTTGCGTAAACGTCTTTATTGATTTCAATTCCTTCGATAAGTATCATCAACTTCGGACTTGAGAATGTCCAAATTTTATTTTTTTTACCCGAGGCATTTATTCATTTATTTTTCTTTACTTTCACCCCTTTCCTTTCATTCTCCTCCTGCATCATTATTCCTGATCTTCAGTGCATGTGCATAACTTTCCAGGCTATAAATGTCTTGCAGAGTGCTGAAAATAGGTACAGTGGTGCCAGGACAAGCCCCAGACTACGGAGTACAAACCCACGTGATTTCGCTCCCTTCTCGTGGCACGTACAAAGTAATGACTGTGATTGTCTATTGACATGATCCACACAATCCAACAATCATCTTTTTCTGTGCTGGCATCAATGCACATGCTCCAGTTTCCACGCTCTGCTCCAGTCATATTATGGCTTGTGCTACATAGCCAGCCATGAATGGACTGATAACTTCTCCAATTTCCTCCTATCTCCCTCCTAACTTCCCCAATCTCTAGATCTGTGCCACCACCCACGAGTCCTCGATAAATCAATTACCAACACCAACTTCCAATTCTCTGACCAAAGAATGAACTCCCGACAAGCCCACCAAGCATACCTCCGATCGAAACGAGTCGATGCCCCTCGTTTATCCAAGGCAGAAGAACAACGCCTAGAACGAGAAGAACAAGAGCGAATTCGAGAGGAGCAGGCACAGAACCAGGCCAGGGCGCGGGCGGCCGCGGCACGAGACAGAAAGCGAGCGCGGGAAGAAGAAGACCGCAGAGAGAGGAAGCGCAAAGGATTGCCTGCCGTCGCTCCGAGAGCTAGCCAACATACCATTTCGTGGTTTGCGAGAAAGCCTGCAGGGAATGCCAATCGGGGTCTAGAGGCACTGGTTGAGGAGGGCGAGGAGGAGGAACAAGCAAATCAATCGAAGCAATCCGACAAACTGGATGCGGAACTGGAACAGCGCCAGCGGGATATAAATACGGACGGGCATCAAGGGAATCACGACACTATTGTCCGGCGCCCAGACATACTTGGCCCTACGAATCCAAACAATCCAGACCTGGAGCGGCATCGGAAGATTACGGAAGATGATTGCGGCTCCCACAACGATCTTCAGAACATCCTTGGACTTTCGACTCAGGACCTTGCGGATGACTTAGAAGATTTATTCTCAACTCAGCTTGTGCAGGAAGTTGCGGGGACAAACACTAAGCCGGCAGTTGTGGACGAGCCCGCTCAGGAAAGGATACCATCCCAACCCGCTCCGTCGCATAAACCCCCTCCCATCACAGACTCAAATACTGTCACCGGAACCACTTTCGATCTCGAATTCCTCTCTACACAAGACCTCGAAATCACCTCTGACGACCTCCTCGAGATCGGGTTGAGTAGCCACCCTCAAGGGGAGCCCGGAAATACACCCGCCGCACCGAATATCAACCCTGAACCGTCTTTAATACAACCTGGTACCTCTATATATACCGAAGCAGCGACCAGAAAGGGCGCCTCAGCAACGGATTTACCACTCCTTAGCACTCAGGATCTAGATCTATTATCCGACGACATCTCCATACCAGGATCCATCAACTGTCCCGATATAAAGCATTCCCAAGCACATTTCCCTGCCAAACCTACGACCCCTGCCCCAGAACCTCCAGAAACACCACGGACGGCTTCTCCTCCAACAAGACCGCCGGCCTCCTCATCTCCTCCCGCGGAAGAACCGCAACCGTTCTTCACGGCCAGCGGATCCAACGAACTACTATCCCTTGCCATTTTACGAAGCCGACGGGAAGCGGAAATCGAAAAGTACGCCTGGAGGCCAAACAAGCCAAACAAGCCAAAGAACCGCGACCCGCAGCAACCCAAGAAACCTGCGCCAGGGAAGGAGAACAGGGCACCCGGCCTAGGCGGAGAGAACGACACGTCTAGGCCGGGGAAGGAGAGTGGAAAGCCTGCACTTGGGGTGGCGCCGAGGAAACGGACGCCAATGACTCGCGTCAAGAGCGATGTGTATGATCATGAGTTTTGGAATGGATTGGATGATGATGATTGGGGTGTCCTAGACACACCGGCGAAGACTTGAGGCTGGGCCGCATTTTTTTTCCTTTTCTCGTAAATATTTTTAACTTGTATGCTACTACAGCATGATATAGAGGGGCGTTTGGGTCTCCACACAATGAATTATGAATTTACAATAGGAATATCGCATCGACACGGTCTATGTACGATCTCACTTCTTTCGAGGACGCAGCCAGTCTCGGACGACAGAGCCCGATCCGACCTCAAGCTCGACTTGCGAACTCGACACACATCTCAGCGGAGCTCCAGTTGAAGCCGTAGGAGCCTAGTCACGACGGAAATTCAACTGGAGCTTCTAGATACGGTCATCAGGAACAATGGAAAGTAAGGCGACAGGCCCTGAAAACCGGAACAATGCGTAAATAAACACCATACATCTCCAGGTCCCTCTAGCAACATCGACTTCATCACTTCAGACAACATCAAGGGCAAATAACAAAATGAACACGAAACGAGCCCACAGAGCCTACCTAAAGTCAAGACCGCCTAAGATCTCATACGGAGAACAACGAAGGATCGAGCGGGAAGAGCAAGAGCGGATCCGGAAAGAGTTGGCCAAAAGACAGGCACAGGCAAGGGCCGCCGCCGCGAGGGACAGGAAGCGCAAGAGAGAGGAGGAAGAGAGGCGAGAGAGGAAAAGGATCGGATTGCCCGTTACGGAGGCGAGGGCTAGCCAGGAGATTATCACACGTTTCTTTACAAAGGGGTCGTCGCCGAATGTCACAACCAACGATGTCGAGATGGACCGTGAAGGGATCGAAGAAGACCGTTCCAACACAGACCGTCAGTGTGAAGCGCGTCAAGTTCAGTCTCACGGGGCGACACGGGGTTTATCAAAGCAGGATCTTATGGAAGAACTTAACGGGCTCATATTAAGCTCCCTACAGCTATCTCTCGAGGTCGCCACCGCAGATCAAGCGTCAGAGACCGCGCAAAACAAGTCGATCCAGCCTAGCAACGACTCGTCAAACCGACAACAAACAAACGCCCATGCCGGCTCGCCTTGCGGGTCCCAGAACCAGGAGAGACCTAGCACGCCACCTGCCAATTCCAAGGCGACCGATTCAAACGAAAGTCATCCGAAGACAAACCATGCTGTGGCTGGGGAAGAATACGACGACCAGTGGTGGGATAGCCTAGATGAGAAGGACTGGGTATCCTTACTCGATGCATCGGCTCGTGGATGAGAATAATCGGTACGGATGTTGGGTTAGCAATAGCAATAGCCATGACTATGCTCATAGTAGAAACGACACAGGGTACTAGATTCATGAATTAATGATGACGAGGGATGACGTGCCAATGGAAGAAATACCCTCAAGATGGAGTATGTGAAAACCAATACGTAAAAACTTGAAGAGGTATCTATGAGAAGACCTTCCTACTCCTTAGTACCTATCCATGCGGAACAGTCGCTTCCCAAACCGGGTCCTCCAACTCGCTGTCTAATGCAGTTATAAACATTAAAAACAAAAAAGAGCATAGCCTCCGTCCTTGACGCCGCTGTATTCCGGTCCACACCCCTGAGTCCATGCTTCCATAATATCGAAAAAAAAGAAAGAAAAAGAAAAAGAAAAGAGTACCATGCAACAGGCTAGCCGTAAAGCAGAAAGGAATAAAAACAGGGTTCTAGAGAAAGATCCCAACCCACGCTCCTTTGTTGGTGACATCCGATTTGCAGCCGTCGACAGCACAAAACACCTTGGACTGGGGTGTGAGTCTCGACGATCCGTCTGATGCTCGGAATCTGGATTGATTCTTCGTCGTAGGACGTCGGCTGTCGAAGCAGCTTTGGCAATAAACCTTCACAAGTAAAAATCTGGTTAGCAACGGTTTGTTCCATGGCACCGCTCAACCGGAGAAGGAGCAGTCCTGAAAACGAAGGGAAAAAAGGGGGGGAATAGTAGAAACTCACATGTCCACAAGCCTTGACAGCCCAGAAATGGTGCTCGCCCTTTTCTCTCTTCGCGCGCTTCTTCCCCATCGAACTGTCCTCTTTTCCTCCCGACGGGTCATATTCAAGTTCCCCGCTACATGCCGGGCATATGACGACCACATCCTCGCCCGTATCCCTCGTGAAGCCTTCGCGAGCTGCAGGGACAGTCATCTTGGGAGGCGGGGGAGGCGGCGGCGGCGGCGGCGCAGGTGGTGTAGTAAACGCCGCTCGTTGGTAGTTCAAGTGCAAACCACCAATGGCTGGATCAAAGGGGGCTTCGTTCATGAAGTATCGGAACGGAGGCGCGTTACGGATTCTACCCGATCGACCTGGTCCGTCATGGAGTAAGGCGAATGCGTTGATGTAGTCGAGGGCGGCGTTCGGGAGGAAGTTGGCACCTAGAGGTCTTCTATGATCCACAGTCGGTGGCCGACGTCTAGTCGGGGCCAGATTGGGTAACGCTAGGTGGTCCAGGTTTCCGTTTGCTCCAAGGGTAGGTGCAGGATCCATGGGCAGTGGTAAGCGGTTATTAAGATCAGGTGATTGTTCCCTGGTGAGGTCGATGACAAGGCTTCCTCCAGGTCCATTATTGTTGTTTACGTTGTTCCCCCCCGTCATGGTAATACTATCGGTGCGGTTCAGGGCAGGTGGGCTTCGTCGTTGCGAGTTTGTTCGGCGACTCCTAAGGCTTCCGGTAGATGGTTCTCGACGAGGTGGGCGGTTCGAGGGAGGGCTGTCAGGGAGGTCTGTGAGGTCGATCACGGCTGGTTGTCGAGGATCTCTAGGCCTCGCCCCGAGCCAGGCAACCTCAACCTCGACCAGCTCGTCGGCATGCACCGTTGCCATGGTGGCGGTAGTCTGGTTGATTGCCGCGCAAGAGGGGAAGAGGGGCTCGCAGATGCGATCAGCACTAAGCCTATATTCGTGCTGCCAACTCGTTGCGCTCGTGTTTCTGCCGTGTCTGCGTTTCGCGGTCTGAAAAGACGTTGTTCCAGGAAACTGGCAGGGGACTAGGTGACCAGGCTGGGTCGGATACAAATGAGGTGGAGAAGTGCGGCAGTCGTCGAGAAAGGGGCAGGCTCGTCGCGTGGGAGCCTGATGTGGTGAGGGGGTCAGGTTTCATTCAGTCGAGGCGACACCGCTCCAATTCTAGGAAAGATAATAGTGTCGAGAGTCAGAGAATTGGGAATGGCGAGCGGAGATTTTAAAGGTTGATCAATCTTATGTCGTTTGGTCCTTCCCTCGACACCAACTTCAAGGAATGTTGCTCCTGCTAATTGTGTTTTGGTGGCAACGGGTGAAGATTATGTAAGCGTCTAGAAGTTGAATTTGAGATGGCCCAAAGTCCTGGCACGTACCAGTACATTGGAAGTCCACCAACTTTGTCCTCTTCTAGGAAGCGCGTGTACTTGGAGGAAACACTGCCGATCCTGAGTGTTGGAAAAGATTCGGTCTTACCGAACCTAATCCGAGTCTCCGGGCTTAACTTCAACTCCGTTGTGTGAGCGATGAAGTCACTTGAAGTTTCTTTGGTATTTCTTGCGTAAACTTGCTTGGTCTGGTCTGTTGCTCCAGGTCCGACTCACTGGTGGAAAGAGCCTGAAGTCACGAGAGGCAAATGGTGAATCTTATCACCGTTTCCATCGCAGTCACCAAGGGCATAGGGAATTCCTGCTCCATCCTAATATGCCAGGATACAGTGATGAAATTCAGTGATCAAATGCTCTCATATCACTTAGGGAACCCAGCTTGTAAACTACACTGATCGATTGGCGTGAGAAAAACACTGAGAAAGACTCACAATTCCCACCATCGAGGAAGCGGACACTTCATTGACGTGTTTCGCTTCTCGAGTCCTTGCAGAGGAACTAATTTACATCCATTGTTTGCCCATACCCCTTTTAAATCGGCTCAGAAGAATCAGACGGAAGAAAAGCATCCCAAGTATTTGATGTATACGCCACCTCTTCCCCAATTTATACTCACTCCTTCGCCGCAAGAACAGTAACAACCCCATCCGCATTAACAACCACTAACTTCTTCCCCTCACCCCCCCACCGAATCCCCGAGCTCGCAACAGAGCTCCTTAAAGGCTCCGACCACGCCTTCGAGCTCTTGGTATACTGCTGCACCGTCACGCCGCCAGCCCCTGCCGTCGCCAGGAACTGCCCCGTGTAATCCCAGCTGAGCGACTGCACGGAGCCGCCGATCTCGAGGACCTTGGCCCTCGCGGCGTCACCTTCCTTGCGCAGGTCGAAGACCGTGACGGTGGTCTGGCCCTTGGCGGTGGCGGCGAACCAGAAGCCGTTCTCGGAGAAGACGAGGGCTTGCACGGGGGCGCCGAGGGTGAAGACGGCGGCTTGTTCGAGGGTTTTGGTCATGAAGAGCTTGATATCGCCGGATGCAGTGCCGGCGGCGAAGAGGTGGCCGTCGGGGTGGAATGCACAAGTCGTGAGGGCTGTCTTTGTGTCAGTAAAATAGTCATCACTAGGTAGGCGAAGGTACATACCAGAATCCGAGTAGCAGCGGCCAACAGGCGTTAAGGACTGGATATCGTAAAAAACGATAAGCTTATCCGCGCCCACGGACGCCACGAACTCCCCAGAAGGATGCAGCGCAAGCCCCGTAGCAGGGCCAGCATGCCCTGTGAGAGAAGCAACCTCTCGGCCGCTGTCAAACACCTTGACGGATCCCTTGGCCGTGGAGACGATGAGCTTCGTTCCCGTCCAGATCTCGTCCGTGACGGGTTCGTTGACGGCCAGCTGCCGCTCCACCTTGCCCTCGTCGACCGAGTAGATGGCGGTGTCGCCCTGGGCCGAAGAAATCGCCGCGTAGCTTCCTTCCTCCTGTATCGTGAGGGCGGAGACTTGGGAGAAGGGGAGAGATGTGGAGGATTCGGTCGTGAATTCGGCGACTTCCTCGGCGGTCACCCATCCGTCGGGGATCGGTCGCTTCTTTCGACTCTTTGATAGTCTTGAAAAGGAAAAAAATTAGTTAGTACGTGAAGAGACAATGAAGACAAAAAAAGGAGACTTTGCTCGTTCCCGGGGAAACATACTTTTGTTGGATCTCGTCCACCTTAGCACCAAGCTCCTCCGACAGACCTTGTACAGAATCTATCGCCATAACATCACCATTGGCACCTCCGCCCGCAGAGACGGTGACCTTCGACAGCGCATCGCGCGCCTCGTCCCGCTCCTTAGTAAGCCTAGCGATCACGCGCTTCGCCGCGTCGTTCTGATACAGCGCCGTCGAGAGCTCCTCCCGCGTGCGCGCCAGCTCCTCCATCAGCGTGCGGGTGCCTAGCGCCACGGAATCCCATTCATTCTGGAAGGTGGCGAGGAGGGCGGGGATCGAGGTCAACGTCGGGGGTCTGGGCCGGACGACGCGGGAGGTCTTGAGGGGGATGAGATCTTCGGCGGTGATGGCTTCATTCGTCTCGGGCTCTGTGCCGTGTTGGTCGATGTATTGTTCGATGAGCCGCTTCTCGTACACAGCGCCTAGACAAGATGATATGAGCTTCATATTGTACTGGATAGATGAATCAATGGGACGCCGGATAGCTACTTACCAGACTTCTTGGAGAAGACAGGCTCCTGGGGAGCTTCCCCAGAGACTAGAGGAGCTGTCAGTAAATCCAAACAGCGATAGCAGAGGGGGAGAACGATTCGAGGGTTAGGGAATTGAGTCTTACTTGCGCAGAACATTGTTCACTCCTGGGTCGGGTTTCCAATGCTGTGATACAGATTAGAGGTCAATAGATTGGGAGTTGGATTCGTGGGCAAGAGCTGGCAATAATAGAAAATTGATGACGCGACAAGGCTACCAACTCTCTTCAAACGCAAGTTCGCATTTCGACGTGGCTGTCAAGAAAGCTGGCATCGCAAAAAATCAGGATTGACCTGGGCGGCTGGCAAAAACACTATGTCAGATGGCAAACAGCTGATTGTTTGATACAGCTGTAAACAAGTGTCTTATTCTAAATATGGGTCTGGCAGCTGCGACTTCCTTATCTGCGATCACCAAAGGCATTGCTTCATTTACCCCCAAATCGCGTCACTGGCCTGGTAGAACCTCAGATAGGCCCTCCACACCCAATCTTTAGCCAGCCCTTTTCAAACTAAGTGTGACAAGAGCCCTTTTTTCTCTTTATAGTAAAATCCAAAACCAGATTCAATAAAACTGCACATTGCTTTGTTTTTATTTTTGTTTGTATTATTTCCCTCGTCTCCGGTCACCGAAAACAGCAGGGTTACCCGGAGGCCACCATATATCTATAACATTCCTTTTCCTTTATCTTTGCAACCCACCCCGGCACCTCGGCCACCCACTCACGTTCCCTCTCCTTCTCTTATCAGTCCCGAAAGCACCAGGATGGCCACCGTTGCGCCCGCACGACTACCCGCTATCTCCTCCCTTTCCTGCCTCTCCCTCGCCCAGCAGACCGAGATTCTTGACCTACTCTTCGAGCCCAGTCCCTCCATTCACCAACTTCTCCTCCCTCTCTTCCAAAAGAAGGAAGAATTCGCCTCCTACGATGATTTCATAACCGAAGCGCACGCCGTCTTTTCGGCCCTCCGATCTTCGCCCTCTTCCGACGACGAGTACCCTGATGACCGAGCCAAACTTCACTCTATTTTGGGATCTCACCCGAGGCTTGGGGCTAAAAAGGTTGAGAGCGCACAGTCGGCTGCTGAGCAGGCTCAGTTGCAATCCGGGGATGGCTCTGAACTGGCAGCTCTCAACGCTGAGTATGAAAAGACGTTTCCTGGACTGAGATATGTCGTGTTCGTCAACGGACGGCCGAGACCCGTCATTATGGAGAATATGAGGGAGCGCATTGCCAGGGGAGACATCTCTCTTGAGGAACAAGAGGGCATCCAGGTAGGCAAGAGATGTGGATGCATCATTGCTCTCCCACATCCCACTCCCATATACGCAAACTTACACCGTTCCGCAGGCAATGTGCGACATTGCACGAGACCGTGCCGACAAACTCCAGCGTGTATAAAAAGTCCACGATTGAAGATGGCTTTTGGCATCATGGGTTGAGCACGTGCTCATACGACTTCGGTCTTCTCAAGTCCAAGAAAGACTCGGTTGAACAAAAAAGGACGACATCATCTTTCAATTCAGCTCTCGCTCACTAACGTACGCAAAACAAAACGTTCCCGGTGAAGGGTATCCTGGATTTGTTTGCACAGTCCTCCTTTCCCCGAATCACAGCTATACCTGCTCCTTGGTCGAGGTTTCCCAAGTTCGTTCCGGTTCGTTCTCTGATCATCTCAAGGAAACAAGGACAAAAAGGTCGGAGCAAATCTTGAAATAAAGATTCGTGCTTCCCCCTCTCGTTCATATCCATAGTTTCGATCCACACAGACACAGCCAGGAAAAACAAAAAGAACATATTACCAAAAAGACACAATTGCCTCCCCAGATGATTCCCCCGTTCCTAGACAAAACCCTGGCCATTCATTTCAAGTCAAGTCAAGTTTGCCTCCCCCAATTTCCCAACCCAAGGTGAAGTAAAACCAAGAAGGGAAGAAACAGGCTCCGACGCCAAACAGCATGATAACCTCCCAATTCGCTTGCAAAAAGAAAGAAACCGCCCCGAAAAGAATAACGATGCATGCATGTTCACATAGGCCGAAACAAAAACAGTCAGACAACTCCCATGCTCTGCCGCCAATGAATAACAAATAATACCACCAAAACAACATCGCCGAGCAATGCCATTCTTTCCCCTCCAAAAGGAGGGGCTTAATCGTCACACCGACCTTACGGCCCACGATATACCATCGAGCTCGTCGAGATACTCTTCAAACGAATGCCCGTCCTCGCTCTCAGTCGCGCTTCCCGACCCGGGCCCGAAAATGGCACCGAAATCGGAATACACGTCCTCGGGGTCATCACACGAGTCGTAGAGACTATCATGGTCTGCGGACGGAAACGCCTCGCAGTCATCGTCGTCCTCGTCATAGAGACTTCGCCTCTCGTCACGAGAAATAGTACCAGTCGGTTCCTCTTCCGGAGAATCGTCGACGACTTCCCGAGCGAGCGGCGATGTCGGAGGCGACATTGATCCGTGATGACCACGGCTACTACTGGTATCCAGCGGAGGGGGCACGGGGAGACCCTGCAACTTCTGCTGGAGCTGGGGAGACCGGACCATGACCCTAGCGTTTGGCATAGCGAGGGGTTGGACACTGCCAGCACGATTACAAGGTGGAGAACGAGGTGACGGCGACGACGACAAAGAACAGGCATTCGGTCGCTCGGCAAAGGTGCGCGTTAATACGCTGCTGAGCTCGGTCCAGCTACAGTCCTTGAGCCGCGCCCTCGTCTGGTTGAGGGTAGCAAAGCGTCGAAACGATCGGGCCGAGTGATTCGCAAGTAGACCCCGCCGCACCATCTCGGCGTGGGTGGCCATCTTCAAAAACCTCTTATCGCCATTGGCAAGACCCTCGCGGTTTAGTATATGGGTAGCGGGCAAGGAGAAGGGCTGGGAGAGTCGGCTCGTGATCAGTTGAAGCCTCAATCGCCGCTTCTTGCAGCTGAGGGAGGCTGTGTTCGGTCCATCGACATCGGCCGCTGGTCTCGCACGCTTTAAATTCGGTCGTGGAGGAGTAGAGTTGTCATATCGAAAGTTGAATTGTGATATGGTCTTAGGATTGGAGGTGACGAATGTGAAGCGGCGTTTTGTGTCGGGGGATCGCACTTTCGCTCCATGCGGGACTTTCTCGAAAAATGTAGGAGTCGGCTGAACAGTTTTAGAGGGTGGCGGCGGTGATGGCGACGGCGTTGGAGAGCATACGCCCTTTCGAAGAGGCATCGAAGGTTTTACCGTGGCAACAGCGGTCGATTCCTCGATCTCGACGTAGATAGCGACAGCACTCGATTGCGAAACGGCCGCCCGGAGACTAACAATGTCACTACCGGGACCGACCCGGAGCGAAGCGGTATTGTGGCTCCTCGGCGTCGACCACGAGGGATCTACTCCCAGCTGGACCGGACCGGGACGGAACGAAGCGGTCGAGGCAGGTCCATGATGGTCGAGATCGAGAAAGCGCGAGTGCATGTGGCGTAAAGGGTGTAGCGGCTCTGTCGGGAGCGGGTTAAGAGGACTTAGTTCAACGCCCATAATTTCGACGGGCATTTGAGCTATGTTCCTCTTTTTATTGTCGGGGGAGTGGGGAACGGTTATAAGGCGGAGGGGGGAAGAGAGTAAGAGGAGGGATCGTTGTCGATGATGATGGGCAGCGGCGCCCCCCGCATGCCTTATTGGGGAATGGTCGACATCCACGGTTTCGAGGCGGACTAAGGCTTTAGCCTACTTTCTTTGTTGGGTTCGTCTTGATTAACCTGGGAAGGTCGACGTCTTTTAGTTTTGTTATTCGCTCGCAGAGTCCGAATTATTTTTTTTTTCTTTCGGGGATGATGCTAGTTCGAATTATTTTCGCTTGACCGACATCATCTGGTGAAGGGGGGGGAGGAGAGTTGAGTCTATTGTTTGAAGGCGAGGAGATCGGTGTGTTAAAAGGGGGCAAGAGTTGGTCGTGTGGTCGTGTGCCCAAAGTACAAAATTCGAAGGGGGTTTAGTCTGGACAACTGCAACTCTCACCTTTCTGGGCTGACTGGGGGGTGTGTGATTGTGTGCGGAATGAGAAGTGAAGAAAAAGTCTTGTCTTGGCTTGGAGTGGCCAGTCGGAGCTGGGAAGTGGGTGGGGAAATGACGAACCGGGGGGTGTGTGTGCAATTGTTGGTTCAGAGGCGGAGGAGGGACTGGACCCAAGTCGCTGGGAAAAGGGCCAAGCGAGAAGCGAAGGGGAATGGAAATGCGATCAATCTGATGGGCTGAGCGCCAGTGAGCGGATGGAGTGGGTGTCGCTGTTCGCTGGGGCGGTATGGGTCTTAGCGGTATTGGCGGTACGAAGGGAAGTGGAGAATGGGAATCGACCAAGACGGACCAAGACCCAGACAGTTGCGGACGGGAAGGGAAGGGAAGCCAGGCAAGCAACTGGACTGTGGAGCACTGGACGGGGCCCTGAACAGTGAACAGTGAAGACTGATCCCAGGGTCGCTCCTCAAAACAAGAAACGCTATTCGAGGGGAACCTCGTCGATCGCTTCTTGCGACGGCCCTTGAAGTGTCTTGGGATCGGACAAGGCCCGGCGTGAAGACCGCCACTCCGAGTCTCGATTATAGAATGCGAAATTGTAATCAACCTAGGCTTTGCTTGGTTCCCCCTTTTCGTTGGACAGTTTTTATTATAAGATCCTCGAATGAGTGACTTGTTGGGCGAGTGATGATCGTCGCTGCACGCAGGTTCGAAAGTTCAGTCAAGCTGTGACAGAGCTTTCCGACCAGGTCTAGAATCTAGAGCCGATAAGAGACGGTGACACTGGATGGAAAGCCGTTGTTTTCCAGAAAAGCAAAGATGAAACCAAAAAGAGAATTAAGGTATTTTCCGAAGGGACCTGGACCTCGGTATTCAAAGAAGCATCGGCTGTTTTTGTTCGTTTGTCTTCTCATTCATTACTTCGTATACTGGTGTTGCTGTTTGTCGTCAACAGCCAAGTAGTAGTAGCATCATGACGAGGTGTGTTGTAAGTGGGACATATTAATGAATGAATGAGACTCTGAGAGGAAGAGGAATCTGACCCTTTGCCAAGGGAAGAGACCGAAGGATGCGACACGAGACCTTTGTCGAAAGTGGCAAGGTTTCCGACTTGTCCCCTCTCAGCTCTCTCTGGTCTCTTTTCTCCTCTTTTGTATGGGATGGGTACTACGAGGTACATTCTGAGTTCTCTTCTCCGCTTTCTTCTCTTGCCAGTTACTTGCAGGCAGCGGTACGAGGTGTACTTCTGACAACGAGAACCCAGCTCCAAGGTTGAAAGTAAACTGCATATTGCCAGGGTCATAAGTAGGTGGTAATTACACCTTAGTTTACAAGGGCGCGATTGGGAAGGGATGGGGAAGGAAAGGACCAGGTCTGCACATTTGCCTTTCTCCTCATCTCTCTCCACCTGTCTGCTGTATGGGGTAAAGCAAGGCAAGACGAAGCAACAGAGGTGGGAGGGATTGGGATGGCGGGGGCGCCGAAGGAGGAGATGATGGGAAAGGGAGGTGTGCCACTACTTTAGACCAAAAAGAGATGGACGGCATCCGATGGGGGTCACCGAGCATTCGATCTCAAGAAGCACTAGTGAGGTTTCTTCCCGGATTCTTCATACGAAGGATTTAAATCACTACTTTCGTACTTGGTAAGTTGGGGGGCAGAGATGTGGAAAATCAGACTGTTGTTCCCTCTCTCCCCTTGTCGGTTTGTCACCGTCAAAACGGTCGACAGTCCTGGTGTAACTCTGTAACTTTCACTTTTCCGCTTTTCGCATCTCCCCCGTCTTTTTATGGAGTAGACGAAAGTGGAAAGGCAAGCCAGATTGGGGAGAGTGGCTCTGGTGGGGGGAGAGAAGAGAAGAGGAATGGGAAAGGGGGGGTGAATGGATTCATACTCCAGAGAAGAGAAGAAAAAGAAGAGAACAGAGAAAACGGAATTAAAAGATGAGTGATCACATCACCCCCAGTCTCCAGACGTTCGGGGCTCCTTGGGTCCCTGGATTCTTTCAAGTACGGTACGGCACTTCATACTGTAACCAGGCGGAGGGGGGGAGAGAGAGCCAGCCAGCCAGCCAGCAGCAGGCAGAGACCTACGGAGTAATGATGGGTGTTACGAAGTAATTACTGGTTTCTGGCTGGCTGGACCGGTGGACTAGTTTACCAGGACCTTCGCTCCCTTGAGTTTCTGGGTTTGAGAAAGATGGGGGGAAAGGAGGGGGAAACGCGGCAGACCTTCCCAAGGACGCGGTATCGGGGATTGGCATTTGGCATTTTGGGGTGGAGATGCAGGGCTGGGGTGCTTGCTGGTCCAGAAGCTTGATTTGCTTTTGTCTGGACTTCGGATAGAGTACGAAAGTATGGAGAGGGATAGGAGGGCGGAAA
>SJVG01000774.1:0-18220 GCA_034774675.1 Scedosporium minutisporum
ATGGGGAGGCGAGGACAAAATAGGAATAAAATGGAGAATAAAATGGAGCATAAAATGGGGCATAACATGGGGCAACATGGGGCAATGCGACATACTTGTCCATACAAAGTGAACAACTTGGTTAATTAAATTATTTAACGGAACCCACTGCGGTCCAGAGTCTTGGTATCTTTCAAAGGACATAAAATTATATAATTTGTAAATCGTGATATAATCGAGTCGCGATCAAATCTAGCTGTAGGTGTTTAAGTCCAAGCACCAACAACCACACATCCTGGCGTCACTAGGTCCGAGTCCGAGACCAAGACGGCTCTCGCACACACCCGGATTTCTAGAAGACCAAAAACCGCTTCTGCCCAGCTTCGAAGCCACATGGCTCGGAGGAGGATCCCCTGCTTGGGATGCCTGGGCAAAACGGGTGGCTGCATCCGCCAAGCAACACCACGAATCTTGGAGACTCACACACAGAGAGAACGCCTATCACCACACCCCCGCCCCTTGTCATTGTGCCCATCCTCTTCCCTCCCCCTCCCACACAACCTTCCATCGTGCTTTCTCTCTTCTCTCCTCTCCCCTTATTTGTTCTAGTGTCTACTTGGCACTGCGGCATTGTGCTATTCTCTTCGAAACGATTGGACATCACCCCCCCGTCGTCGAATCCGTAGAACCGACGCCGGTCAAAGGGAGCACGTGGGCGTTGGTAAGGATGGCGGCAGGACACTTATCTTTTTTGGGGTTTCTTTTTTGGAAAATTGTTCGGCCGGATGCCAGCAGGGCCCTGTCGGTAGATGCCCGCGTGGCCTCTCCGGTCTTGGGAAGCTTCTCCCGAGTTTTATCGTGGACGGTACACTAGCGCAGACTCGGCCACGCGCCCGTTGGCTTTGACGTTGAGCCCTTTTCCGCTTGGCACCTCGGAACACGGACGTTTTGCAATGCGAAAGAAGAAGGAGAAGAAGAAGAAAAAAATAAGCAAATGAGGGAAATATGCAGTGTGATGCCATGCTAGAAGCCGCACACCATAACCGTCGAATCTCCACCAGTGTCTTGGTGTCGCAACCAACCCTAACGAGTCAAGATTCTCGAGTCACGACAGCCCCTTCCTGTCAGCAACCAACAATATTATTGCCGTGAATGGAAGAGGATTTCTCCACTGCAACTAAACTACACAAAGTATACTACACTACTCTGACAGACCCAGTCCCTCTGCATCGGCCCACCGGACGCGTCAAAAGAGAAAAGCTCTCTCGAATAAAAACGCTCGTCAGTTGCCAAGGCCGGGGTTGAGTGGGGTGCGAGAGAGAAGACTGGGGTTAAATGAGAAAACCCGCTCTCCAGAGCCGAGACTCTAAGTCCAAATCCACTAGTCTCCACCATCTCTCGTTGCCCCGTACGAGTCCCCATTCAAATCCTGGAGTCGTGGAGCTATCGTGGAGGCAAATCGTGGAGCCGCCGTGGAGCCGTGGAGACTTGGGCCACAAAAAAAAAAATCATGGAGAAAATATGGAGAGAAAATCCGGGGTAAAAATGATTTAACGATTTTAATTACCACTAAAACCAGTGAATGATCAACGAAACGAGGTCATTCACCCCGCAAATCTGCGAGTAAACCAACAGATTTTCTCGTTTCCCCTCTTCCCGCCCCCAGTTGCCCTATCCCCAATTAAACTATCTATTTAGTGGATCTTTGTGGAGGCGTTTCGGACATGTCCAGCTTAAAATGACCACTAAAATGGCCTGACACATTTGCCTATCTCGTACAAGGATGCCTGAGCTTCAGCCACATGGAGGGAAGCTATTTGATCTAATACGCTCCCTCGAGTGCAGGAATCTCGCCATCTGCGGTCGTATCGAGTTCTAGAAATCCGCTAGTGTCGCGGATGCTCACAAGGGCTTCCCCCTTGGCTGCGAGCTACGACTAATTCGTCGACGCCACAAATCCGTAGGATTCCAACCCGAGCGACCCAAAGAACGGTGTTGACGAAAGGAACCACACCAAGTGGCTGTAATACTTGCTCGAGTATAGCCAGCAGGGTGAAGGCATCTCGTAATAGTATCACAAGAGGAAACGAGGGAACCGGCAGGCGCTTTGACAGGGGGTATCGTTATAACTTATCACCAAAGCCAAGGTTCCGTTCGCGAAAAGCTTCTCATAACAGCATCGAAGCGAGGGATGCGGTGTAGGATATGCCGGCGCAACGGCACTCATGCATTGGGCTTGATTCTGAAGAATAGCTCAAATGCAATGCCGGGTTATCAACACCTGGCAGGCCACGAGGCCCAAGGAAGCCCACGAGAGAGCCACGAGGGAGCCACGAGGCAAGAACAAACACTAATTCGACGACATGCTTCAGCTGGATCTACCTCGGTTAGACAACGTCTTATACTGCACGCAGTATCACCCACCTAGTTCTGCCTGGATCAGTTCATGTATCTCGTTCAATATCACACTTGCCACTCATATCACAACCGATTTGTGCATGGGGCGCTGAAAATACACCCGTCTGTAGGCCCAAGATCAAGGCCAGCTAGATAGAAGCAAAGTTGAGGTTGGCGCAAAAAGAATTTGACTCGTACACTCTATAATCGCCCATCGCACGGCGAGTCATGACGAGCTTTTTGTCCAGATGTCTTGATAATCTAGACTCGGTGTCGGATACGTCTCTTCTCCGCCCCCGGAAAACCCCATTGCGGAGAAATCTGGGCTCAGGTCCAAGGTTACAACCAGATGTGTTTTACCCCGCTTCTTGCAAAAATCGACGAGGGCGGAAAGCGCAGTATCTTCGGCGGTGGAGCCTACAAAGCGAGATCTCGAGATCACTGCGCCCTCTTGGCCGAGCCAAATGGAGGAGTCGTCCCAGAAGATAGCAAAAATGTGTGACATCTTGCCCAGATACCCCACCTCGTTCTGAGGAGAAGCCCCCGTCCACCCGTCCACATGGTCGAGAGCACCCCCTTGTTCCCCCCCTTCCCCATCCCTAGCTTCCCCGCCGATAATAGCTTGGCGACTATTTCAGGCCACACCCCTATCTAGTACGAAGTACCAGTAATATCCCGCAACCCTTGGTAAGATCGCGCGAGATACCCTGGTCTGGCGTAGGAGCAGGGGCATCAGGAAGACGAAACCCCCTGCTAGAGTTTATCCTCGGGTATGTCAAGTCTTCACATCCGGGCTAACGGGATGAAAAAGCCGTTGAGATCGCGAAACTGACCTTCCTGTTCTCGCGATCTCTTCAGTTTTCAAAGGGTGGCTCTTTTTCGCGGATTCTCAGCACGGTGCCTCGAGGCCGAGATCAACATTATCGAAGGCATAGAATGTGTGGTTCGCCAGACATTCGCACTTCAACACTATAAAGGGCCTCTATGGCAATATAATTGGCTGGTTTTTCGAATTATATGGCTCAGTCTTCGGGGTTCTCATGATCAGAACATTCTACAGGCTGGGAACGCCACCAGATTTTTCCCTCCTTTTTTCCCCCCTCCTTTTTTATTTTCCCCCTCTATTCTTAGACGAACCTGCGAATCGACGATCGCAGTCGCCACATGGCCATGGCGGTTATCCACGGACCGGGGTCACCATTCAACCTCGTGGCAACTATCATCGTTCCAGATCCTGCATGGCTGCATGCACCAATCAGCCATTCTTCTCAGAAGAGCTAAATGCCGTTTTTTTCTCGATAATGTTCCGTCCCACGTGTCCAGGTCTTGGCTGCCATGTGTCCGGTGCGTCCTAGCTTCGCAGCCTATGGGCATGACATGGCCGGTTCCCGACTTGGCACATTCAGATGGCGTTCTGAACCGAAAAGGGCAATGGCTGTTTTACCCCTCTTCCTGTCAAAGACAGAGACCAGTCTGGATCCATCCCATACGAGAAAAAACCCAGCGACTTCACCGCCGCCGGATCATCAAATTTTGAGATGCCCAAAATGTCGGGTCATTCATATAACATGCCCCATATCGTTGCCGTCTATCGTCTCATTTTTTGACAATATAACATGTGACGAAAGGGCAGGCCGATAATGGGCTCGATCCCTCCTCTCGGCATGTGAACATCGGGGCCGAGTGCCTTGGCCTGGGCAGCTCCGTTTCCGAGGCCCTTTTTCTCTTAATATCTTTGCGAGACTCGGAGCGGGCAAACTGTCGACTGTCGTGGCGCGATCCCGTACAATGAGGTCAGCAAATTTTCTTCAGGCTTTGATCCTAACTAACATCTTCGATCATTCTTCTATTCATAGGGCGTCTAGTTATTGATGGTATGATGACATGGTCGATAGATTCGGCCAGTGATGGGAAAACCTATGAAGCGGTGTCCACGTGCTGAGAGAGCCGGGCTCATGAGATTCACCGAGGGAAGGCGACTTGAGATTCTACAATCGCGTGCGATAGAGTTAAAATGCCGAAATGATGCCTATATTGCGTCGACGGTTTGTCGGTTGTTCCTCTCCCTAGAATCGGCCACTGAACAGCCCACACATTCACATACGAGCGTGTATTGACGATTCACAGTTCGATCTCGGAACCAAACCAGCTACCTTTGTCCTGCCCCAACCGATTCTACTCTTCCGAGGCTTTACTCCCCTCGGGGATCTTTCCTTGAATCCGGCGTCTATTGCAATAGACTGATTTACAAGCTTGCTACCGAGGAGCGGATATGCCGAAGTTAACATCGTGAGCTTCAGAACCAAAATTCCAACGGTGGCGGTTGCCCGGTTGCCCGTTTGTGCGAGAGCAATGTCCACCTCCACCGACGTCAAAGGAACGCCATGCGTCTGAAGCCACTTCAGACTCACCGCTTCCATCAGCAGTGCGTAGCCATGTCGTGTAAGAAGTTCGTCGAGCTCAAGGAACATGCCACCTCGTACCCACACGGAATCTTTGTTGTCCCGTAGGGCCAACCATGAGGAACCGTGGACACTTGCTGTTGAGATAATGACTTCCCATCCACCTTTCCCGGTTTCAAAAATGAAAATTTGAAAGAAAAGCTTGAGAAAGGTATCGATGGCTTTTGCAAACTTTCAAACAGGGTGTTTATGCCGAATTATTTTCCCAGTTATTTCCAATCCTAGGAGAAAGATCATATCGTGGTGTCTGCCAACGACATGACCCTTTGGCGGTGTGACAGAGAGACATCCAAGCATGCAGAGGTGACCATATAAAGTTATGTACCGTAGTCCTAATGTCCCCACATAACGGCCCCCGTAATCGGCCTTAAAACAAACTGATTCGAGCCGTATTTGAACCTTGGGCCTCGCGAATCATACAGACCTTTGTCATGGAACCAACCATGTGTTTCGTGATGATTTTGCCCGGTGCTTTTCAAGACCGTTTCCGTGTGTTGCAACTGAGAGCAGCTGATATCACGCGTCATGAGAATACAGAGATTTATTCGGAATTGTCCATATCCAGACATGTATTGATGTATTCTCACCTGCAGTTGGTGGGTGATTTAAAGTCGAGTTGCAACCAGAAACACGCCATGCTTAGCATTGATCTCGCCTTCCCGGGGTCAGCGCAAGTGTATAGTTTGTTACTACATCCGCGATTCCACGCTGGCTCCCATCATTTCAGCGATGCTTGTCATTTTGGGGTGAGGAAAGTTTGTATGGACTGAACTATTCGGTCTACCAACAGAAATAAAAAAAGGTCTACGTCTTGCGAGCCTTTGTTTTCAAGAAGCGAAGATAAAGACAAAACACAAATCCTGTCCACAGCTCGGAAAGGGGTCAAATTGCGTCAGTCTTGTAGTGCAATTGCCCAGCGTATCAGGAAACCCATCATCCCGTGCCTCGATATAGACCAGAGCGGGGGTACTGAAAAAGGAAAATATAATAGAAGTAACATCCCTTAATGATGCCGCCCACACCTTCGCGAGTAGTCCGACACTTAACTCCAAAAGGCAAAACTACTAACAACCCCCCTCGTTAGTCCCGTCTCGTCGGCGGTACTGTCCATCCACGTATCGTTGTCGTAGTAGTCATCTACAGATTTACCACCGCCGTCCGTCGGCACCCCGGAACTGCAGGAGCCTAGGACGGAACACATTTGAAATGCGACCCCGTTTGCTGCCTGCGGCACCTATAGTCGTCGTTCATGCATTTGATGTACAGAGGGTCGGTGGCATAGGCTTTGTTATTCATTTTACGCTCAGCGGCACTCTTCTCTGGATCGGGAGGCGGGGTCGTGCTTGGCTCTTCAGATGCTTCGCCGGGTGAGGAATCCGTCGGGGGGGGCCCGGCGGCGTCCTGGGTATGGTGGGCGGTCTCCTCCGGCAAGGTAGGTGAAGGCTCGCTTGGCAACTCGGATACTTCTGCTTCACGGGGCGCATGTGGCAAAGGGTGCTTATCGAAGGTCCAGAAAATACTGGTGGAAGCGGGCCGCTTGCGACGGAATTCGGGTGAGGAATCTGTCGGATGGGGCTCATCGGTGTCCTGGATGTGGTGATGCCCGTCGGCGTTCTCGACTGGTAACGTAGGTGAAGGTTGTTCGCTTGGCCCTTCGGATACTAGGTCGCGGCTCTCGGCCGGCACATGGGGCTTACCGTGGCCATGGCCGTGGCCGTGAACGTGGCCGGTGGGCAAAGGTCCGCTTCCAGGCTTACGTGTGTGATGGAATCCGTGCGAGGAATGCGTCGGGCGGGGCCAGCCGGTACCCTGGATATGGTGATGTCGAAGGGCGGTCTCCTCCGGCAACGTAGGCGAGGGCTCACTTGGCGATTCGGAAACCGCGCGGGGTCCAACCGGCTGGCTAGTAGCGAGAGACCTGTTGGCTTGCGGAACCGATTTGGATGTGGTGACGGGAATGTCGATAACCTCGAGAACTCCCGACTTGAATGTCCATGATGATGATGACGTCGTCTTCGTCACGGGAACGTCAATGACATCTAGAACTCCCGAGGTAATTTTGGTGCACGGCGCAGCACGCTTGTCGCGAATCCCGGGAGGAGGGGCGGGGCCATTGGGCTGCTTGGGGCTCACGGCATTGTATATGCCCCTAGCATCGTGGTGGTCGTGTGGCAAGGCGAGGCCCTGCTCAACGAGGCCCACGACGCATGCGAATCCTACTGCAGAGAGGGCTCGAACCATGGCTTTGACTGGGCCTTTTGGCTGCTGCCGAGATATAGAGAAGGGCAACTAAGAATTGGCGGATTCAGACGATACGAGGCTGGACTTTCCCGAACTCTCTGTTGGCTGCATTGGTTGATGAAGTGGTGAGTGAAAACAAGGTTTCGATTGCGGGTGTTCTCCCAATATATATTCTTCTGTTGATCGTATGGGCTGCTGTGATATGCTCTGTATCACTCTGTCAGTCATCTTTGTCTGCGGATCTGGCGAGAGACCTTTCCAGTAACAAACAAAGCTAGCAAATGGAAAAAGATTCGTCAATTTTCGATATAATGAATACCCATTCCTGACCCTCCTGGATTCCTTTGTGCACTGGAAGCTTGCGACACAACCCTTAGTCTGGGATTCTACAGGGCCAGGAGCGCCTGTCACACGCTGAAAACATCTACGAGGCACGTCTCAAGGTTATCAGCTAAGGATTCGTCTTTTCCGCCACGTTTACTACTTCATCTGTGAAGCGGTGCTTTCACGCATGGAATGACAACTGGGGTGCATGGGCATAGAAACAATGGCGTTCTTGTTTTATACGCATTTCCCCTCATCCATCCTTGACTGCGCCATTCCTGCCCAGAATCGTCATTGTCGTCACGTTGGCACACCTTGCTCGGTTCATCAAGGCCAGCGAATCTACACAAAGAAGTCGAGACATTCGAAACAGCCAGACCGACTTTGGGTTGAAGGGCCTGAACAAAACCTTTTACAGGAATCTTCAAGTCGCTTCAATTTCGCAACACATCTCCTGGAGCTCAGAAATCTCAGATCCTGGTCGATACGCGGTGTAATATCACATCTGGTGAGCGGAAGTGACGTAGTACGTTAAGGGTTCCTTTTACCATTGCCACCCGGAACTAGGTAGAATGGTCAATCGCTTTCGAGTCAGTTTTACGTTAAGCTGGTATCGTGTGCTCCATCGTTCAACACTCGCCGCATCATCAACCGAAGAGGGCGCCGTCGAGAACGTCAAGCGCAAGTCCCAGTTCATAATGAGAGCGCCTACACAAGTAGCAACCATGGAAAAATAACCATCGAAATAAAAAAGAAATGAATAAATGCAAAAATGAAAAGGAAAATGGAAAAAAAAAAAAAAAGATTATCGGGACCAGCCGTTGCCAGCTTACCGTGAAAAACCTATTACCTCCCGGTTCAACCTGGGGTCGAACCTAGAGCACCTCAAGCGCTTTCAACCAGCAGCCAAGAGGGAACGGATTTTACTAGCAGCTTGGCTGGCTGATCCCTTAACGTCACTGCCAATTGTTGGCCGCTGTATAGTTTACTCGGTGTTGTTGTTGGGCCAGCTGGTTCCTTCCTCTAGAGATCGGCCTTCAGTCGCTCCTTCCTCGGCTGCGTGGCGCTCTCATCCCAGAAGATTTAACAACGTTGAAGTGATAGAAACAAATCACTCGATAAGCCTGACATCGATTCCGGCCAAGGAGGGCTCAGCCTTTCTAGTATGCTTCAAAGGCACGGAAGGGATGGGCGGAAATGGTTATGTTGACTCTGGGATGCTAATCTCCTGCATCAACTTTCAAGCACCATCGGCCTAGACACAGGCGGTCTGGAATGAAGTGAAGATTGCAGGTGTAACACTGGGCTCGGGGGCATTTCTCTGTCTTCCGCGGCTCGAATAAACGTTGAACGAATTCTAGTTCTAGGGAGTGCGTTTATCTCAGCTCGTCGTATGACTAGATTCTCAGCCAGTGAGACCCTACATTGAGAACCAGATCCGCGTTTTTTGTCATGTCGCACACCATATCCATGGCGTCGATATTAGAAATTGCCGTGATCCAGGACCTCGCAAGGGAACATCTTCCGAGTGCGCCCGGCAAGGCGCGATCCCATGAGGTAGCACTTGATTCCCTTGCATCTCTGGTTGGAAGGGGGGCGGCTCAATAGATGCGGGAGGCAACGGCCAGTCCCAGCAATTCAACATTAAATTGCTTCATACTTTGTACTCCGTTACTCGTTACTCGACTCTAGTACGAAGTGCCTTATCTCCCGAAGAAGAAAAAAAAGCTACCTCGAAGTGTGGGTGCGTTTAGACTGCCTGACTCTATTTTAAGCACATTGCCTGGCGTCGTTTCACCCGCCCGCTTTGTCCAAAGTACGTACTTGTGCTAAAAGATCTTCTCCGGGGCGTGCGTCGGGAACAGGCCAGCTCGTGTCCGTTGTCACATCCTGAGAGGAGGTGATTCATTCCATTGCAAAGGGCCCTGGCATGACATGATGCGTCATTACTCCCCTGCTTGGCCGGCCGGGATGCTACTTTTTGCAGGGGCAGGATCAATATTTCATGCGGAATACCGACATGGCCGCCATTCCAGACGGAAACCATGATTCTTCCTCGGAAAGGCTTAGACTTTCCGTCTGTTTCCTACAAGTATGTGCATCAATCCGGACTAGATTCATCCAATCTTAAACTCGGAAGCCGGCAGAGTTGGAACCTAAAACTTTCCTTAAAGGAGAATGCCGATCGATAGAGCCGTCGAGAGCTGAATCGCGTCGTATTTCCCGATTATCCTGTGGCGTTCTGCCGGTGTCGATCCTTTCTTCTCCAACGTTGCACTTCATTTTTTTTCTCCCGCATTTCACCTCGTATCCAGAATCCAGAACCCAGACCGACTCCGTCTGTAGGTACAAAGTACGAGTCGGGCCTTATTCATCAAATCACTTTACCTATCTGCGGCCATGTGCAGTCATCCCAGCTCTGCAAGTACGTGGTGGCGGTGGGCTGGTCCCTCCGTTTCCTATCCTGAACATCCGATGTGAATCAGCTGGGCCCCATCTTTTTGAATTACCCGGTAAGAGGGTAAGACGGGATGGATCAGGGATTAAGACGGGAGATTGATCAGGGATTCAGGGCGTGCTGAAAGACGCGGACAGCAGCCAACGAGGAACTGGCCGAACAAAAGCTCCGACTCCAAGCATAAATACCCATAATTAATCTGCAAGTCCCGTCCGTTCACGCCTCGTATAGGGCGGCGGGTTCCACCGAGTCCCGCTTCATTGGCGAATTGCGACGCCAAACCTGACGATCACTATTCCCGTCTGACGGTGGCAAACCAATGATGTCGCCGACTGTGATGAGCTGCTGTATGTGATCCTTTCGCTTGGCTTTTCCACCTCCCAAGGTGTCAGTAGAAATCCGAGGATGATGACAATTCGAAAAATAAAGCCCCGCAAAGGTGCCTTGCGGATCTCACAGGTCATTTTATCGCGCTAGGGAGGAGGCGATTGTTATGTTTATCAATCGGCTCGGTTCGCTCCCGCGAGATTTCTTCTTCCCCGCGTAATATTTCCCTCTTGATCTATAGAGCATTGCGTGCCGAATCGATTGGGACACCACTGTAGATCCAACGGCAAGATGCATTTCACAGTACTGGCTTCGCTGTCCCTGCTGGGCTTCGCCACGGCCTTCAAGGACTCGGTCGAAGCGCAGATCGTCACAAAGCAAGTCCAGACGGTCAACGGCACCGTCGAGTACAGGACTGTTTGCAAGACCTGCCCGTATACCTTGTGCCCCCATCTTGAATCGCCTTGGGGCGGTGATGTTTACGACTTGACTTGCTGGACATAGTGAGTGACACCGACTCCGGCCATTCCGGGCACACATATCATGATCTGGGCTGACGGGATTCTAGCGGCGACCGTGTCGGAGACTCTCAATTGTGGTGTAGGTTTGATTTTACCGTCATTTTCATTTTTGTTTTCATTTTATTTTCTTCCGTGAACTCGAACGCGACGAAGAATACAGGCTAATATTCCGACAAGTGAAAACAACAACGGGATGCTACCTTTCGGAGTATGATCTCGTCGAATATCAGGGTGACTGTAAGTCTACTCCAAGTAATTCTGGATTCTGGATGGCAGTGAGTCTTCTGACAGTAATGCAGTCAGGGAAGATCTCGCCAGCTGCGGCCACGTTCCGTACGATGTCACCGAGCAGCCAGCTCAGATTCGCTACCTCACCGAATGCAAATGGGGATACTCAACGAGTGCCGAATCAATCACCTACTATGGACGAGATCTCGACTTGACTCTGCTCTGCTGGGCTGAGGGCGGGACCGTCTACGGAGATTCGTATGTTTCTTTCGAGGGAGAAGGGTTTCCCTAGGGGGATCTTGTTAACGATTCTTTGCAGTTACTGGTACAAGACAACCGATAACTGCTGCGTGAGCGGCTCGGGTCTCTGGCACACTCCTGGTGAGTTCAATCAGCGCGAAAACCCTCCAAGATCAACCACACATGTGCTAAAACGCTACTAGATCGGAGCCAACTGGACAACTGCGGCCCTGCCTACGGCCCTCGCATCAACGAATCAGTCGAGCCCCCCGAGCTCCCTGGAGATAAGAAGCCCACTCCTCTCCCCATAGAAGAAGAATCCGTTCCTGCACCGGAAGCAGAGCCGCAGGAGGGCTCGTCAGTCGCCCGTCGCTGGCTGCAACCCGAGCAGATTGGCGAGGAGTATTCGTACTGCCGCACTTGCCCCAGCAGCGCGCCCGGCTCGAACTGCCGTACCGTCAGAGTCTACGAGTATAACCAGACTGTGGTTAGTCAGTGCACTTTGGGTAATGACGAAGGGCGATGGATGGTAAGTCGGATAAACTTCAACCCTGTTATTCTTCCCATGCCTGCCTTGGATTGCTAATTCCGTGTGCGAAGTTGACTACGGACTGGTGCTATGTTAATGGCACTGACTTCTGGGAGCCTCCTTGGGATCGTGAGTTTGCCCTTCTACCTCAAATACTTGCCCTTCGAAAGTAGTATGTCCAAACTGACTAGAATAAGACTACCGATACCCTGCCTGTAGCAATTGGGGACTGCCCTGAAGGGTTAAGAGACTGGACAAAAACAGACCTGGCATGCGGAATGAGTTGGGTAATTTCCAAGGAAGCCTTATCTTGATATTGCACAAATTACTGTTCTATTGTTGATATTTAATACCGAGATCTCAATACCTACCTGGTGGAGTTCTTATTGACGCTCATTTGCCCACGCTCCGAATCCCGATACTGTAGCGTAGGCCGGCAAAACCGTCTCTTCACAGCTCATGTTGCTTGCATTCTCTGGCAGAACTGGGGTGACGATCTCGGACGCATCCTCCCCATTGCCAATTTCGTAGGCGCGTCCCTGTTCATGCACAGTCCATCTTGGCAACCGGAACAACTGAATATTATTTGTCGATTTTGAGAAGGCTATAGTTAATGTGAACTTGGAGATGATGGAGAGAGAGATTGGGAGATTGGAAGAGCAGTTGCGGGAGGAGATCGGTTGAGGTCGGAGTTTCGTACTAATTAGGGGAGAGTAAATACCAAATACCCTCACTATGCCTAACTCACCTATGAAGAAAAAAAAGAGAGAGAAATTGAAACGAAGGAGCGAAGAGAAAAGTTTTAGTTGGAAAAAAGAAATGCAAAAAATCAAGATGTTTTAGCATCTCCCATACCAGGAATCGAACCAGGGTCTATGCTGCGCTCATTAGATGAGAGAGCATTATGCTAACCACTACACCATATGGGATGGTGGATTGTTGAACACTAGCGGCGAACATCCACATCATCTAGATTCGAATCCGAGAAGCTATCCTTGTCAATATTCCATCGCCTATGACAATTGGTTGAGGGAGGATGAATGAACCTAATTGTGAAGTCTGGTGCAAAGAGAAACGCGACGGCATCATGGGTTGTTGCTGCTCCCAGATATGCGTCTCTAGGTAGAACAAGAAAGGAAATGGTCTGGTGCTAGCATGGCCTTAATGGCTCGCTGCCTGCTTCTGAAGATTTTCTGTTTTCGACTTCTTTCTCTTGTAGCCTTGAAAGTTGACATGCCCTAGGATGGCGGGTATCTTTCCATCGGATCCGATCTCCGAGGAGCGCACGTGAAGCTCTCCGGCGTCTAGGAAATAGTATCAAGGGACGGGATAATAGCCCTATGCTTAAGTCGCCCTATGTCTTAGCTAATGATCTACTCGCCCTCTCTGTCTGGACGAGACAACGATTTTCTCTCAGTGCCGTGTGTGACTTAAATAATTTCTGAGTAGCATTGCGTGCGCCTTCTCCAAGTCATGAGCCGTCTAGAAATAGATGTACTATCGTTGCTTGAGATTACCAAGACGTATGGCAATTCCGCTCGGGACAGGCTCAGTCATTGGGCGTTTCTCAACTACTATTACTGGTGGCGACTCGTTCCTGGAGGTGTTAGAGTCACACTCTTTCCCTGGTTGGGTATGACGGCGCCTCCGGGGCTGCAGAGAGATTGGTAAGATTCCTCGCGCCAGAAGCAAAGGGCAGCTCTGTGTAGTCCTCGAACTTAACACAGTCAATCCCTCTTCAAATTCTCTTTTGTGATGCGGTCCTCATCCCAAATGGAACAGTCGTAGGATCTCTGTTCAAGCTTCTAGCTGGTAGCAGGTAGCATCTTTGATAGCCTAGTGGTTGAGAGCTTGGAGCTCGGGGAAAACCACACCGAGCGGCTCCGCGATGATGTCCGGATTGTACATTTCGACTCAAATAGCAAATTATGTTCCGACATGATAATATTCAATAGCACAGCGGCTGCAGTTATTTGGCCGGAACGCTTCGAGGAGAGATGGCCCAGGCATTGTCCAATCTAGGGAAGTCTTTCGCTGCTCAAATCCCCGGCACGCGCATCCCAGGATCGGCCGCCCCTGGCGCATTGATGGACTGGGGTGTTCGCCCGTGAGAAGTTTGCACCAATTATGTAAAGTCGTTCGAGATACAAGGTTGATGGTAACACAAGCTCCAGGGTTCAGGATAGCTTTGATACTACGGAGGTGTCTGAGCGCATCGACGATCGCGAACCCACAGATGAGAGCTAACTTGGCAAGTTGGAACCAGGTCACCAAAGGAGCAAGATTTTCCTTCTCTTAGATGGTGAGAGCTGGTAGTTCTTGCTGTCCCTGGATAGAGCTAGAATAAAGGTTCTCTCGGGACTCTCAGTTCTGACTGGAGAGGCTTTTGTGGGTTGTGAGGTTGTATCGCTACGAAGTTCCACAGATCCTTCGTGATGCCTCCCGAAAGAACCTTGTCTCAAGAATGGTCCCTGGCAATCCTAAAGCGGCATGCCCCTGAATGCGCTACGTAAACCCCCGACAAGGCAATCTCATTTTTGTTTCTGCCCTGGTTTTTATTCTTTTCATTTTTTTTTTTTTTTTCATTTTTTTCCTCCCTGCCTCGTAGGAAGGTGTTTGCCATGCCTCAACCCCGATCTCGCGTGTCTCGGCATTTTCTCTCCTCCATCATCGCCCGTTGACTTCGTTGATCTGGCTTGCCAAAGATATGATAGCACACCAATATCACCATTTCACAATCAGAAAAAGTAAGGCAACGCGTTAAGCTTCTTCGCAATATGGGCGACACTTCTCTGCCCGAGTTGGCTGAGTTTCCCGACGAAGAAACTACGTTGGCTTTCGCAAGGCGCCTCCAAGCAGGCCAGCCGCTCAAGCCAGCGATCTGGGTTATGTTTTCAATCGCGTCGACATTTCTTGTTCTCCGATTAGTCTATCAGGTCTACGGCAGACAAAAACCTTGGTGGGATGATGTGCTCCTGATTGTCTGTTGGGTATGAGGCCTACTCCCCATTCCAAGCGCGCATAAATATAATCTACGGTTTACTTGGCCTTTTCTCAGGAGCTGACGTCCATTTAAGGCCGTATTGCTTGCGAACGCGGCGACAACGACGAGGGCGATTGATGTTCTCGAGTATGGGTTACCCTCCGTCTTCCTTACGCCCGAAAAAATCCAGGGCGTGGTTCTCTATAGAGTAATTCGGACCACTTTGGCAACTCTCACGAGCGCATGGGCCCAAAGTGCCCTCGCCCTGTCTCTCACCCGCGTAACTGAAGGTTGGATGAGAACAACGCTTTTTGCCATCCTCGCCGCAGTCAACCTCGTCGCTCTTTCTCGTGTGTTTCTCACTTGGTTTCAGTGCACTCCAATATCGGGGAAATGGGAAATATCGGTGCGTACGTCCTGCGTCAACGACAAAATCACAGAGAAATATTATCCCGCATTCTGCGCAGGTGAGTAGAACCAAGACTGCCCGCGCATACACGGCCAAGGCAATTTTGCCTGGAGAGGGGCTGAAGAAAGTTTGAATGATAGTTTACTCGGCCGCCATGGACCTTGTCCTCACCGTGATTGGCATGAAATTTCTCATGATGGGTCGGCAAATGAACCGCTGGGAGAGGGCTGGCAGGGTTCTATTCGTAGCCCTGGGCGTCCTGTATGTTCAAGATCTGTATGGCGTTGGAGGAGCTATTGTGACGCTAATGTTTGGTTATTAAGTGCTGCTATCACCGCCATCGTCAAGGCTAGCAAGCTACGGCCTCTTTATGGATGTAAGTCTCGGATAATCCCATGCTTTCCCAAGCGACTTCTATGATCACCGATTTAGGAGAATGGCAACTCACTGGTGGCAGCTATAATCGACGAGATGATAGTGTTCGACATTTGGGAGATCGCTGAAGGGGCAGTCCTCATTACGGTTGTCTGTGCCCCTGCGCTTTGGTTCCTCGCCCGCGACGCGAAGAGTCGGGCGGAACCAGTCGACGCCACACCCAATGTGTCAGAGTTGGATGGCACAGCAATCCACACCCCGAATGCTGGCTATTACGGCCCAGAGAAGGGTCAATCGCAAGATACGGAAAGTGAGAGTCAAGAGCCGAGCCAGGGTGCTAGAAACACCCAGGCGCAATACGCGGAATTGCCTTGATACGTGCGAACAGGGATTTTTCATTTGTTGATAGGTTGTACTGCCAGATCTCTGCGAGATACTGGACTTTTTTTCGGTGTCTGATGCCACGATTCCTCTGGCCGGGAGACTCTTTGAAGTGTTTTTCGGAGACGCATGTGAAGTTGCAAGAGGGAAACTCGATTTGTAGCTCAAATTGCATTTCCTGTTAATATCCCTCGTATCCTTCAACGAAGCGAACAAAACTTACCGACAGCACTACGCCTTAGAAAGGTAGTAAGACATACATCGGTGGATAGCCGGTCGCTAATTCCTCCTTTACTTCCTCCCCGATCTCAAAAACCACTAGAAATGCAGTTTATGTTTAACTTCTACCCGGCATTGATATTAGATGCGTTGTCCTTAGTCCATTTACGAATCTCGTGTGACGGGAGGGATATCTATTCATGGGTCCAGTGACGAAGTGTTTGCCCACGGGGGAGTCGTAACTCTAAAGACCACTCCTCAGCCCCATCCGCTCTCTATGAAACTTTCAATAGCCTGAACCGTAGGCTTCTGCAATCCCTCTAGCTCATATAGCTAAGGATATCTGAGAGGATCTTAACTAGCCCTTGCATATCTCCTTCCAAAGTCCCGGCTTTTTCCTTATCCACCCAGCCTAGGGTATAGCCGCCACCGAAGTCAATAACCCAAGCATTACCGTCCTTATCAATCAGCACATTATCTGCTTTAACATCCCCACAGGTAATCCCTTGCTCGTGAAGATAGCTGATCGTTCGACGTATTTGGCCGGACCAGCTTTGTCGAAGCTCAGCTGAACTATTTAAAGCCAGCGCTCTAGACAGTACACTCCTCTTCTCAACCCACGGAAACAACATGCCATAGATATCATTTCCATCGCGGACAAGGCCATATAACTGGCAAATAAGTGCTTCAGGAGGTAACTTGGCCTTGATAATCTTCTCGTGGGTAAAGAGTTCTTTCCTTGCTAGTGTAGGGCCAAAATTTAAGCCAACTAGCTTAAAGAAGCAGACCATATCGCTACCATCGGGTGCTTTCACAATCACTCGTGTTGGGCGTCGAATTAGGACGTGTTGAGGGTTATCGTAGGAGAGGTCGATGTTAGCCGGGTGATAGGATAGGGTCCAGTTAAGGCTGGCCACATAGTCGTCATTCATCCTTAGCTTAGGCACAGTCCACCCGCGGTCTTGGGTATCAAGTTGATATGCCTCGAGGATATCATTCAAAGCGCGGAGGGAGCAGGTAAAAGATGGCGCAAATAAATATTGAGATAAGGTCGCGCGTCCGCTGTGGGATAGTGATAGGGGAGGAGCTATAGCGAGCTCGTTGATCAAGGGTTCAAATGGATTCGCCAACCACTCGCATGCATCTTCGATGTAGAAGTCGCCCGTTTCTTCTTCCTCGTGGCCAGCGCTTAAAGTCGTCAAACATTTGAAGTACTGCTTCGTCACCTCTGGAAAGTGATGAAATTGCGATGGGTCAATCTAGCAGTAGAAAGCCCGTCCATTGTTTGTTCGAATAATAAGGCGGCATTCGTCTTGGGTTTCATGGGTCTGCCAGAGAGCGACATCGTGATGTAAAGGTATTGCCATGTTCGATGAGATGTAAAAAGGGGTCACATTTGGTGTACGACGGGTGGAAGAGTGGAAGAGTGGAAGAGTGGAAGAAAGTCGATCGGATTTTGATGATGAGAGGTAGACAGGCCCGACCTGCTCTTTTACAAACTGAGGATCAGCCGGCAGCTTTCGAACTTCGAACAACCACATAGAGGAAGGGATTTAGAAACCGCGGTTCGATCAAATACACACCGTCCTCGCTTTTTATTTCCCTTATTTAAGAGACCATTAGTCAAGACAAGGGTATTCGAGTAAGTTCATCATATATCTTCTAACCAGCTGATTAGGGATACAGTATCGTCCGTTTACGAATCTTGTAGAGTAAAAGGAATTCATAGTTCCGATAATAATTCAGATTCCAACTTCAGGCTGACCCCTTCAACGGAGAGATGGGAAAAAAAGAATCAAAAAAAAAAAAAAAAATACCTCGTCGCCCTTGTTACCCCGTCGGAAACTTGCGCGCCTGCAGAACCACCCTGGAATCACTCTACGGGATGGGAATCTTGTTTAGCATAGGAATTTGTTTACTCGATCCCTGGGCACCGGCGGCGGCTCGGGGGATTCAGCCCCTTGGGTTTTTGCCCTCGTCAGGGCTCGAACTCAGGTTCCTACTCCCCCTCGCTTCCTCGCTGCGTCCTCTGACCATCGGACCACCGGCTGCTAGGGATAAACCGGGGCATGATTATGATATATAACACATAAACACATGCTTTGGGGGGCTCATGAGGTTGGGAAGGAGTGGAGGGGCGTAGGGGC
>SJVG01000775.1:0-18193 GCA_034774675.1 Scedosporium minutisporum
GTTCCCCGTGCTTCCGCCACTGCCCCCGCCAGTGCTCCCACCACTTCCACCGTTGCTTCCTCCAGTGCTCCCTCCACTATTGCCTCCACTACCACCGGTTCCACCGCTGCCACCACTACTCCCGCCTCCAGTACTCCCCCCGTTATTCCCTCCGCTGCTACCGCCACCGGTTCCACCACTGCCTCCACCACCGCCCGTTCCTCCACTTCCTCCACTTCCAGTTCCGCCGGTTCCACCTCCGCCGTTATTGTTGTTATTACCTCCAGAAATCACATCCCACCATGAAGGACCGCTGCCCCAAGAGGGAAATGGGCTCCCCATATTATTATTATGGTTGTTGTTATTAGATGGAGGAGGCGGCAAGCCCCATCCGAACATGGTTCATCTCGTGCCGGTAACTCTCCGCGTCTCTCTCTGTCTGAAGCAATGCGCAAAACGAGTGACTCGGGCCACCGATCGACCCAGATTAGTTGATTATTTCACGATCTAACGGGCATCGCTGATATCGGAGGGCGTTGGGGGCCGGAATAGTACGTAGTTATGCTCTTTCCGTTCGTCGTACTTCGTAAGCGTTTCTCTTTGCTGATAAAGCTGGAATCGCAGCTCTCAGTGATCCTGATATCGTCGTCCTCCGCCGCCGGAAATTACTAAACGAATGTGGTTTGTGTATGAAATCTGAAATCCAGAATTAAAAAAAAGGAATGAAGACATTACAAGATGGAGGAGAGGCGGTAAATACAGGGGAGCCCCGTGGATTAAAGGGGGACCCACGGCCTTGTGCGTTACTCTGTCTAATACAACCCTCCCCTCCTCGCCTGCACAAGGCACGAACAAGTCAACATGGATGCGACAGAGCAGGGGACTGGACTGCAAGGGACGAAGCGTCTCTGGCATGCACTTCTGCCAGGGCAAGGTCACATCGTCGCGCCGACTCCACCAAAGATCACCGTGTCAATGCGACAGTATGCAATTTGGCCAGACTGATGCACGGACTCAAAACCTTTGCGCTATTGTCGTTATTTGACGAACTTGGCAAGGGAATCCCCATGCGGCGGTTGGACTGGGAGGGGCGCAGAGCCCGGAAATTACTTTTGTGTCTTCCAGGACTGCTGCTTGTGGGAGACAGGGCGAGATACGAGGGATGGATGATTTTTGGTGTCGCGCTTTGCGCCACAGTATCATTCGCCAGGAATGAGGGAGAAACCCAAAATATGGATGTTCGCGGTGGCTTTCCCATTGCAACGAGAGATCGCCGGTTCCTTTGAATGGACGATCGACAAGCGAACCAGAACCAGAATTATCCCATTCCTGATGACGTTTGGTCGAGTGTTGGGCTGATTAGGGCTGAAGGCTTCGAGAGGAACGAGAACAATTAAGTCGAGACGGACTTGTGGGAGCGGCAGTTCCCTGTCGATAGTACTCGACTAGTTGAGACGGTGGACTAACGGCGCATCTCCTGCTGGCATAAAATGTCCGGTCCATCGTTCGTTCGAAGTAGACTGCATCTGGTGCGAGATGGATGCAGACCGACGCGCTCGGGGACGCTCAGAGCTCTCGTGGGAAAATATTGAACCGACTTGTCGACTTCGAGGCGGGGTAATAGCGAATTCCACTGCAACATTGAAGCCTGCAAAGTAGTATATATTGATAATTTCTCCGCATTATGCTCATTTGAGCGAAGAAGAGAGCCCAAGCCAAGTGGAAAGACTCGGCGGTCTCTCATCAGGCTCACCGACAACCGCTGGGAGTTTTCTCAGCCCATCCCCACAAACCCTCCAAGGCATCAACTCACATGTCGAGAAAAAAGCTCAACGCGAGGAGCACATCAACTGCTGATCGCGGTTATTCCACGTCCAACTTTATGCAAGTAAAATCTACTTGTTTTGATTCTCCCTGCACAAGTTCGAAGTACTTGTACATCATTGCCTGGTACTCCTCGTTCCTACCAAGTAGTACAAGTACATGAATTGAGAACCATGTTGATGCTTCCTGCAGATTTTAGTGTGCATCTGGCTTGGCTATCTGCAAGGTACCTGACGTGTGCACATAATAATAGCACAAACCCCAAGCCTCGTTCCTTCCAAGTCTCCACTAATCCTTCGAGTGCTCGACGAAGGAGGGAGTTTGAGCTGAGCCTTCCTTCCAGCGTCAAGACGCAAGGGGCTAGCCTGCTCCATCAAGCAAGTGCTCCCTGTGTCTCAACTCTCAAGGGATGAATCATTGATATGGATCATTGACTCTCGCCCACCACCTTCCTGAGAAAGAATAGCCCGGACGACCTAACCAGATTTTGGCAACCGCCACTTCCCCTCCCATCCAAACATCCAAACCCATCCGCCTCGTACCTGCATCAATTGATCCAAGCCCGCAGGAACTAAAATAATACTTTGTCCTCTGTGAATGTGAATGTATCAATGAATCAGTCCCTGTAAACACGGTACCGAGGTATCTAAGTACTGCTATCATACTTCGCGTGGTTCTTTCCCTTGCAGGATCAGCTTCGTAGGTCGGCGGGCGGGCAGGTACGGATGAAGTAATCAGAACGGCTCAAGGGAGGAAGGCGCAGCGGAAATATCGGCTCAACTAGAAACGCACCGGACTCGACTTAGACACAGACACCAGACACCAGACATCAGACATGCCTCCCATTACACTACTCTGACTGAGACAATGATTCACACTACGCACATACGTGAGCTTATCGTGGAAGAAGCCACCTCACTCATAGCATCATAACACCACGTGCTCGAGGCTGATCGATCGACATGTCTCTCTCGAGGTCCGATCTAGCTTTCCTCAAATCTCAAATACGCCGTGGACCCTACGAACGTGAGACCTGACTTGAAGCCTGACGTATTCGGTCCGTCAGAGTCAAGACTGTTTCTCCACTCACTCCGACGGGCGCTAGAAAGACCTGCCTATTGTCCGCTGTTACAGGTCTCTCGCATTAGCGGTGTCCTCCGCGATCCACCTTAGCAGTCGTCCGTAGATCGTCGGGACTTTTACCTCGATACGGGGCGCCCTTGCCTACACTAGCAATCATAGGCTAGCCCTGCGGTCCTTGGTCGGTGATCTCGAGAGGAAATAGGCAATAATCTGTAGTAGACGAGTGGACGAACCTAGGGAGACCGGAAAATCGCAAACGAAGGAAGGAAGGATGAAAAACCAACGCTCATCGCAATACCAACACGATGCAGGGACGAAAATAGTGTAGACGGCATCGGAAGAGATGGCGATGGTGTCGATTTGGCCCGTCAACCACGTGGGTTCCACGAGTGTTCATCTTCGACTCTCCTGAAGACGACTATGTGGGACCATTACTTGCTTCGCAATGTTCGGACTTCGCGACGAGAGTCGGGATTGATACCGTCACATTTCCATCGGAATCGTGCAATGTCGTGGAGCCGTCACAACATTCGCGGAACGATAGACATCAGATTCAGCCTACCGCGTGCATCAAGCTCAACTTATTACCGCCGACAAAAATTTAAACAATTCAAAAAGGGCTGCCCGGGTGCCGCCGTTGACTGCGAAATACTTCTCTCCACCATAGTCTTACACGGGTCGTTTCCTTGGTAATGGTCGGATATGGGACCCAAAACGACGCCTGTTCACCGAGAGACACGTGCAAATGGAAAAAACTCGGAGGCTAGAGTTAACGGCGACGGCCGGGCCAAAACTACTGTGGCGGAGAGGTGAGCCAAGGGCAGCAGGACATGCCGATGATGTCATCCATTTTCAAGCTAGCTCCAAGGTAGGGTTATTTTCTCTCAGATACGACTTCGATTCGTCTAAGCCTAGGAAGAGACCGGTAGGTTGGCTTTAACTTGGTGAAGCCTTTGGTACGTCCTGATATGCTTTAAGCTACTTGGTCCCGTCTCCTCATCTGCTCTAACGCCCCGGTGAGCCTACCCGGGCCGGTGGAGGGCAACTAGATCTTGCTTCCTGGTGGCCCCATCATATGGGAATTCTCCCCAGCCGTCGAACAAGCGCAGTTGACCGCATAGCGTTCAGCCATGTGGTATTGCTTCATGCCATGTGTGTCCTCGCTGGAGGTTTGGCGTTCCAAGCCGCTTTGCCTCACACTTCCCTGGCTTGGCCATGGTGCCGTGCTCTATCGAAGAGATGCGCCTGCGGTCACAGGGAAGAAGCAAGAAAAGACCGGCCCCGACCGGAAAACTCCCCGGAACAATCATGCTAGCCTTGGCTTCAATACCTACGTCGCCGAAATAATGGCGAGCTCTCAACGATCAACACCCGCACGATGGTTTAGAAACGAAATTTGTAAGGATTAGCAAGACGATGCTAACAGCAGAAAATTTGGGCCAAGAGAACCCAGATCCAATACTATTTCGATCTTGAGCTGCTGCGGTCGTGGCCATCGCCTTTGGCTTGTCACGGCTTCGGACCGTTGATAGCGTCTACGCCTTTAAGTCTGTTCCCCGGAACTTTCATAGCTCCACGCAACCATCGGATCGTGGATAACCGAAGCATAGAGCTTAAAGCAATCAAAGGTGGGCGTTCAGGCCAACCATAACATGGCCAGCCCCTCCAGGGCAACCCCGATCTCGTTTGGATTTCCTGATTCGGTTCTTGATCGTCAAATGACGCCGCATCAAACTCTATCAGCCTCCGGGTACGATTAGCTATGATGGTGATGATTGGCCAGCAGTGCCTCGAATAGGCAGGCTGATTCCTCACGGTATGTGGAGGTCACGATATAAGGTTTTGTGGCAACCGCGTCTAATGGGCATCGGAAGCGGGCGATTCTCGCCGACCTTTCGGTGCTGCCTGTGACGAGTCATGGCCACCCGGCCGAGATCTTCCTTGCCATGTTCAGAAACGAACATATTTTTGGCCATCCTTTCGCCAAGATTTGTGATCCTTTGCCCTTCTTTCTTTCTCCGAATTTTTTGCCCTTTGTCTTTTTTCTTAGCTTGAGATTTTAGGGATTTTACCAGGTCTTGAAATCAGAAAAGTTCATGACCTGTCTCTTTTTGATCGTGACCTCATCGCATGCAACTCATGCATGATCCATCCTTACACTCACAATGTCGAATCTTGACAACAGCCAGCTCCAACCAACACCTACGCCATGTCCCCGCTGCGTTCTCCAGACGTTGTGCATGAAAGCCACACTCCTGGGGAATAACATCTCAGTCCGACTCGTCGACCTTCTTACTACCTCACGGAACCGACCCGCTGGATTGAACAAGCTTGCGCAATTGTTCCTGGAAATAAGTCGGGTCCTATGGTCCATCGAAACAGGACTTGCCGAGGCGGCGAAGGGGAATACTTCTAGAGAAGCGAACGAGAACAAGGTGGGGGATGAGCAGGGTGAACAGGGCCCGCTTGAAAGTGAGGGCAGGGCAGTTCCTGAGGATACGAAAGCTGTGCTGGAGACCCGCCTCCGCAATACGGTCCGAGATTTCGAGACGCTCGACAGCATCCTCCAGAAGAATATCGAGGCCGACCAAAAGGGTGCCGTCGCCCGTCTGCAGCATCGGTGGCGAAAGATCTTTGCCGACAGGGAAGTCGATCGCATGAGAACTATGCTTTCGCGCTTGAGGGACTCTCTGAGAGCGAGCGCGCTGGTCTTGCAGTGGTCCCTCGGCAACTCTCCCGCCGAGACTTCGATTGGTGCTGGATATACAGGCCTTGCTGCCGCCCTCGACAACATGGATGATACGACGCGGCCTATGCCTGGACAGCGATCGCAGACCATTGACCTTGAAGAGCTCGTGCTAGGCCCACGAAGTGGTCGTACCACTCATACTGCTTCACCTTTCGTGGATTCTCCTCGCTCTACTGCTGCTTCTGATAGTCATGCGCAGGACAGGGCTAGAGGTGAAAGTCCGTCTGCCGACCTTGACAGGCGAAGGTCGCTGTCCGCCATTCGTTCTATCGAACACGACGGCGAGATGCCTCACGGGTTGCCTGTGAGTGCGAGGTCCATGAGTGAGAGCATTCGGAGCACACGAGGCGGATCACGGCCTCTCAGCACACCACGCCCAATGAGCACGAGCACTCGGCCGACGACGACTGGTCCCTATTCAACTGGCTCACCACCTGAGGATGCCTTCTCTTCTACCCTTACCGATGCTCTTCCTTGGATTGAGGAGATGGAAAGCCTTGACCTAGACTCGATTGATGCAGATACCGTGCTCAGGGTGAAAGCGGACCCTACGTCCATGCCACATTGGACCGCTGCGAATGCCGATGGTGGCAACACTGACGCGCTAAAGACGACTTTGACGTCGGCCATCGAAGGGCGAAATCACAGAATTATTGAGCAGGTTCTAGATAAAGGAGTTCCTCCCGACAGCGCCGAGATGCACCTGCTTCGTGAAGCCGTCCTCAATCACGACACGGAGAGTTTGCTTCTGCTGCTACTATTCGGAGCTGATCCTAATAGGCCGGATACCGATGGCGTGACGCCACTGTACTCCGCTGTCCATGTCGCATACCCGGAGGGTGCCAAAGCTCTACTCAAGTACGGGGCTGACCCGGACCTCACGGCCGGCCCTCATGGCGAGACCCCGTTGGACCTTGCCATCGAGCAGAGGAACACCATTCTTACGCACCTTCTCCTCATCTACGGTGGAGATCCAAACCACCTCATGCCCAATGGAAATGCGCCGCTGATTCAAGCCATTGACGAGTCAGCGCCTAAGCGCCTCGTCGACCTCTTGCTGGCATACGATGCCGACACCAACGTCAAGGATGACCATGGCAAGACGGCGCTCTGCGAGGCCGTTTTGGCAAATCGGGCCGACATCATAACGTCCCTCTTGGACCGCGGTGCCGACCCTAACCTTCCCGGACCCGAGCATGTCCTCTGGATGGCGGTGTGGAAGCCCCTGTGCCTACGCAATCTTCTTACACGCGGTGCCGACTTCCTCAGAGCCCCCGGCATAATGGAGCTCGCCACTTCCATCAACGACGCCGACTCGGTAAGGATCCTTCTCCAAGCCGGCGTCGATCCCAACGTTAAGAAGGATACCCTCTACACGCCGCTTTGTACCGCCATTCGCGACAACCGTACCGACATCATCCATCTGCTCCTTGACAGCGGCGCGGATCCGAACCTACCCGGAATGCGATACCCAATTGAAGAATGCGTCGCCCGCTCGCGAAACTTGATTCTACCACACTTGCTCGAAGCGAGGGCTGATATCAAGAAACCATGCGCAATTCTCGAGACTGCCGCGCGGTCCAAGAATGTCGTTTGCATGGCGCGACTCCTTAGCGAGGGCGCTGACCCGAATGCCAGATCCGCAAAAGGCTGCACGCCCCTTACGACGGCCATCCGTGCCAATCTCCCCGACGCGGTCTCTCTCCTCCTCTCGCACAATGCGGACGTCGCCCTCCGCGGCAACCACGACTGGCCCATCTGCCTGGCGGTCAGCCACCCCGCCATCCTCCGGCTCGTGATCCCGCACATCAAAGACATCCACTCGTACCCCAGCGTGATGGAGCAGGCCATCGTGGCCAACCAGCTCGAGAGCGTCGCCGTCCTCCTGGACTCGGGCTTCTCGATCGAGGAGAAGACGTGCGGCGTGTTCTCGCCGCTGACGACGGCCATCCACGAGCACAGGGAGACCATAGTGCGGTACCTCCTTGACAGGGGCGCAGACCCCAACGCCGTGGGCGAGCATCTCCCGCTCGTCAAGGCTCTGCGGCGCACGGGCGGCGGGGACATCTCCACCGTGAGGATGTTGGTGTCCAAAGGCGCCGATGTGAATAAGGTGTACTGCGGGTGGAATGCCGTCATGCAGGCCGTCGAGAACGGAGACGTGGAGATGCTCAGGGTCGTCGCTGGTCAGGGGGTGGATCTCGATGTCGTGGGCGAAGGAGGGAGGACGCCGCTGGGGATGGCGATGGCTGTGGGGTGGGATGAGGGTGTGAGGATCTTGGAGGAGAATTCTCTTCCGAAGGGACGAGACGAGAATGGGAAGAGTTATATGGAGGTAGGGTTAATTTGAAGGGAAGAAATTTGATATGGAGAACAGAATGCCGGGACGAGATGCGGAGTTCTGGATTCGATCAGTTTGTTACGATGTTTTTATGATTTTCTACGAATGTTTTCTTCTTTTCTCTCTTTTCCCTTTCCTTCTTTCTTTCATCGTTTTCTTTCTTTTATTTCATTTCTGTTTACGAAGGACACGACTTGAAAAGTACTGGGCTACGAAAAAGGACACGAAAGACGGTTATGGAGCAAATTATGGGTAGTGAACGACCTTGGGATGAAGAGAGAATCAATTTGACGACTTTGTAATGTGACTATTTACGTCTGTTGAACATGTTCCATTTCGACTGCGGCCAAGATGCCGAGATCATCCAGACTTAATGTGTGTACATGCCTGTGTGTACGATGTCTGATGTACGATCAAGAGAAACTTGGCTCCAAAAGAAATGGCTTCGAGTTGGGGTTAGCAATTTAGTAGACATCTTTGGATTTCGATTTCTCACATACCATTATGGCACGAGGAAAAAAAGGCCTCCCCTTGAATACGATAGAATTTCATTCTCGTAGCTTTCCGCCTCGCCTGGCAGCTGGAGACAAAATCCAAAGTTAGCACGCGACCTCAACCAGAATAGAAAAGAAACCTTATCAGGAATAGAGTTCAACATACACGGATATACCCGATGTTCGAGGTATACGAACCCTTCTGCAAAGTAAAGGGAACCAAAAAAGATCAAGGGATCAAAAAAAAAAAGAGTTTCACTCCGTGGATCGGAGATGGAAGCACGTAACAAGGACCTTGAACTGCATATTGGCATTCAAGCCCTCGAACTCATCCTCCACGAGAACCTGATGGGCCTCCGCGAGCAGGTTAGCCGCGTGCTACGGGCCGAGCCTATTCTCGTCGATGAACCTCTTGGCGTGGTCGAGGGGCATCTCGACCCATTTCTGGCGGGCATCGCGGCGGATTTCGATCTCCTGGTCGTTGAGATGTTCGTCGTCGTGATCTAGTTTTTTGGGGAACGGACACGTGGTTAGTGCGAGAAAAGGAGGTAAATAAATAAATTAATGAAAAGAGAGAGAGAGAAGAGGATGAAAAAAAAATTGAAAAATATATACATATATATATATATATATATAAAATAAAAAAATACTCACAAAAAGCAGGAGTTCTCTGGATGAATTCAGCGGCGTAAGCCATCAGAGGAACATTCCGATTCTTGGCCTGGTGCTTGAAACCGGCACACAAATCCTTCGCCTTGACCGAGAAGAGGATATAAACAACTTCGGCATCCCGGAAGAACAAGGGAAACCGAACGTAGAGATCCCTGCACGGGAAAATGCACCTCAACGTATCATCATCGTCGGCATCAGCATGATAAACAGGCCAATCGGGCGGGATCTCATCCTCAATGTGTCCGTGGCACCGGAAAGTCTTCTCATTCCACTTGAAGCCGACGCGTCGAAGAGAGCGGAAGTAGCTGCGATACACAAAGTTGGCAGGCGCGGCGGTAGCAACGGTCCACTGGTTGATGATCTGGGGATTCGTGGCGAACTGGAGCACGAGCAGGTCGTCGACCTTGTTGAAGGGTCGCTTCTTGGACAGGTCGACGTAGTGCTTCGTGGCGCCCTGCGTGACGATGAGGTTTACGGTGTGGGCGGCCTCAAGAGAGGTCTGGGCGATCGTCTTCCACTGGCGCCAGGTGGAGTTGCATTTGGTGAGGGCGTGGAGGTGGATGTGGTCCTCGAAGTGGCTGGGTTGCATGGAGAAGTAGATGATGGCGGGTTGGAACATGGCCATTTGGAAGATGCGGGAGCGGATCTCGGCGGGGAGGTCGGGGAAGCGGTGGAACGAGGTCAGGGGCTTCGGGGTTCGTACTCGAGTGTTGTGTGCTTCCTGGGGGGCATTATGGCCTCCCTTGAGAGCTCCAGCTGGCTGCTGGCTCTGGGCATCGTTGTCTGCGGTTCTCATGCCCTCATCTCCTGTAGCTACCTGAATCTCGTCCAGAGAACTTCCAGCTACGTGAATCGTGTCGCCCACAAGCTCTTCCTCAGAATTATTACCAGCCATGGTCAGAATATATCCACGACTTGAACAGGAAAGAGATGTCTTTGTTGGACTAGAAAATGATCCTAGGAAAAAAGGTTAGAGCTAGGGATTTCTATGTGAAGGGATAACTCTTTAAGTACCTTGTAGAGAATAGTTTGTGGTATATTCCTTGAAAGAATATCTAGGAATGATCACAGGCGAGGATAACTAGATGAGAGAAAATGAAAGGAAAAGGATTGATGTTGATAGAGGATAGATATTCACTAGAAATCATTAGCAAAAGGAACCTCTTGGAGTAGTGGAGATTTCAAGACTTACCTCAGGTTTGGAGCTGGAGTATGAAGGTGAATGATGAAGGAGAGAAAGTGAGGAGAGAGGAGAAAAGAATAACGATGAGATAAATGAGTATGGGGCTGGATTGATATCTCTGGGGGATGCGTCACGTCGCGGTGTTGTTTTCTTTAGGGTATGTTTACAATGAATCAAGATCAATAGACTCTGTTTACCTATTCATTGTGGTATTGAATCGTTCCTGCCTTGATAAATCATGAGGATCCTGGAGGAACGATCGACTTGCTGATGTCTGGGAACAAGGCAAGAACGTCCTGGGAAAGGGGTGAAGCACCATCTTGTTGTGCTTTGATGGAGCAAGGCTGGGGTTGCTATGAGAGAGGAAGACCTAGAGAAGGAGCAAAGCAGATATGGAAATTGATCTAACTCGATCACTGGTACAAGAAGAGACAACTGAGCTAGAAGGGAGTTGGTAAGTAGGGGAAAAAAGGCCAAGAGCAAGTAAAAAGGGACATCAATTGGAGCTGATGTTGAAATCCTCTTATGAGTGCCATGGTCTGGGATCAAAGGACGTCAATGTCTGTCCTGGAGCTACCTTTCCCTCCTTATGAATGGGTCTGTGTTTCGGACGGCATCCTACACCATTAACAAGGGGACTCCCCTCTGCCATATCCCACACCGGAGCTTGAGGAAAGACTTGCTCGATCCTACAACCGCCTTACGCTCAGAAACCAGAAATATCACGCCTACACCAATCTCGACAAACAAGAGCTTACGAGTCAGAGAACAATGTAAGAGAGGGACAACCAGAACGTTGTTATTCATTGCCGAAACAGATGCTACCTAACCCACCACTTCTCCGACCTCTGATCCATCGATCTATCCGAGATCTCTAGGCTCTGGGGCCTGTCAAGTGGTAGGAGAGTAAAACGGCAGCACCGAATCCTTGCCCTCTCTTAAAAAAAAATAAGTTTTTATGAGTTTTTTTCTTTTTTCTTTTCCCGTGTTCCCGTGTTTCCTTTCGCTTTCCCTTTCCTCTTATCCGTCATTCTCGATGGGGATCTTCGTCGTTTTCCTGTCCCGCTAAGCACAAATTGCGCTGTTTCGTATGCCAAACTGGGGAGATCGTGACATCGTGGGAGCCGTAGTAAACAGAATAATGAAGAAGAACAGGAAGAAAAGAGACGGGAAAAAACACGCCGGGTATCGGATATCATGGTACATGTGAACAATGCACGCCGTTGATGCGGTTGGGAGGGCTCGTCGCTGATCGACAAGCAACCTTCTTCCAAAAACAACCAAGATATCGAAGTCTGATCAGAGGGCTCACCGGGAGAGCCGCCTGACCAGGCTGATGCTTTTGTTTCCTTTTCCGAATCCAGTAATGGATGCATCCTTCACCAGGTGCTCGCTGAATGCGCACACACGCTTCCGAGGGGAGACCGTACAACACCAGGTTCCCAAAATGATAAGCCTTTCGCTTCTCCAACCGCCGACCGCCGATCGCCAACCACCGACCACCCGCCGTCCTCCCGGCTCATCCATCAAGCCAGAGACAGACGGGTAGTCAAATGCAACAATTGAAAACCAAAAAAAGCAAATGTTTCCTCTAAACGCCGTGACACCGTGACACCATGCCTATCTTCTTGACCTGGCAATACCGGCCGCAAACGCCACCTCAGAAAGAGTCCAGCCGAAAAATCCTGGTATACCGGAACAGTTAAACGTCGTAAAAAACAGGGGCATCTTTTGGTCGGATAACTGCCTCCAATAGTACCAAATTAAGTCGGACAATATATAGAGGTCGAATGTCGAATCGGGCTCACCCGACACGAAACCAGCGGTGGTGAGCGCCCTGCTCTAAAAAGAAAAAAAAATGAATGGAGCAAGAGAAAAAAGAGTGGGAGAAAAACGGCGGGGGAATGAGATGCTTGATTAACATCATGCGTCTGCCAGTTCATGAAGTGTATGCCCGAGACCAAGGATAGAGAGGGAAGAGTTCATCCTGATTCTTCCGGGGGTGGGGTATCTGCGTGATCCAGTGTTGCCAACGTTGTGTGTTTCAGGTAGTGAGACTCGACAAAAAGTGACGGCCGTATAAAACAGGATGGACTCGAAGCGAAGAACAAAGGATGGTAAGGCTGCAGGGGACGAGTCCCAGACAACCAAGCGGATATGGTACAGAAGAACAAAAAGTGAGGAGTATTCAAGGGCTCATTGCGTAAACGGCGTAAGCGTTTCCCTGTTCGTCAATCCCCCATGCCCACAAAGGAAAACCGAAAAATAGGATATATCCCCCACCTTCGTCATGAGATCAGGCAAAGGAGAGAAAAAAACGAGGACAAACGTAAAGTGCAGCAGATATGTACAAGGCCAAAACAGCCCCTTTACTCCCCACATCCGCTGACAGGGTCTTGAACGGCGGTGCTATTTGCCTCGCGGCTCCAGACCGACAGGGGAGGGGGAGGACGTGGTATCCTTAGGATTGTTGGATGGCGGGGCCTTGGCCTCGGCCTCGACCGTAGCTGCCGTTATAGCTACCCCGACCACGGCCTTGGCCATGGTAGCCTCGGCCGCGACCGCGACCACGGTTGCTCTGATAGTGGCTGGGCCCGTTCTGGGCGAGGTTCTGGGTCTGCCAGTTGAGGTTGGGGGGGGGTCCAGCAGGTTGTTGCTGCTGGTGGTGAGTGTGTTGCGAGCGCTGCTGGAGAGGCTGGGCCTGGTCTTGCGACTGGCCATTGAAGTTCTGAGGCGCATTAGGCTTCGCCGTGCTGTTGGTTCCCGGCTTCAGGGTCGAGATGGGGCGGGGAATCGTTTCGGGGTTTTCGTAGACGTAGAGACTCTTGTCAATGGTCTGAGGGATGGGCTGGATCTCGGTGCCCAAGTCCCGCTCAATGTTGTACAGGTTGAATCGGTCGTCCCAGTTGATCAGGTTAATAGCCAGACCAAGGTGGCCATATCGGCCGGATCGACCAATGCGATGGAGGTAGGTTTCGGCGTTCTTGGGGAAGTCGAAGTTGATGACGACGTTTACGGCTTGGATATCGATACCACGGGTGAGGAGATCGGAGCAGACGAGGTTTCGGCAGACGCCATTTCGGAAATCGTGGAAGACTCGGTTACGAGCCTGCTGGGCCATCTTGGCGTGACTGTAGAAGCACGAGTAGCCCAGCTCGGTGATCTTCTTGGCGAGAAGCTCGACGCGGTTGGTCGAGTTGCAGAAAATGATGGACTGGTTGATCTGAAGCCTGGAGAAAAGGGTGTTCAGGCAGTGAACCTTGGACTTTTCGTCGACGAATGCGTAGTACTGGGTGATACCCCGCAGCGTCAACTCGTCCATGAGGTTGATTTCGTAGGGGCTGACCATGTTCTTGTCAGAGAAGTCCTTGACGGACAGCGGGAAGGTGGCGGAGAACAGCATGACCTGACGGTCCTTGGGGTGGAACTGCAGGAGCTGCTCGATGACGGGTGTGAACTCTTGCGAGAGGAGCTTATCGGCTTCATCCATGATAAACATCGGGCATTCACTCAGATCGGCGACATTCTTGCCTGCCAAATCTAGAATTCTGCCAGGTGTTCCTACTACTATGTGGACAGGGTCTTGAAGTCGGATAATGTCATCTCGAAGTCCGGTTCCTCCAGTGGTGACCATGACGTTGATGCCAAGGTGCTTTCCCAACGACTTGCAAACGTGCGAAGTCTGCATGGCCAATTCTCGGGTGGGGACGAGGATGAGGCATTGAATCTTGGAGACCTTGGGGTTGATTTTTTCGAGGGCGGGGATTACGAAGGCGGCCGTCTTTCCGGTGCCGTTCTTGGCTCGAGCGAGGATATCTCGTCCGGTGAGGGCGACGGGGATGGCTTCTTCTTGGATGGGGGAGGGCTTCTCGAATCCGGCTTCGAAGATGCCCATTAGTAGATCTCGCTTAAGGCCGAAGTCTTCGAACTCGAGGCCTTTGGTATTCGTAACGTCCTGCATTGGAGGGTTGGTTAGCTTTTGTTTCAAAGGCCGTTGTCGATGTCGGGACAAGCAACACTGAGTGCTGGGGGAAGGTAGGGTGGCGACCTACCTCAGTCTGTTTCCTGCCATCCTTGGCAGGTATCTTTAACGCTTTCTTCCAGTCATCGTTGGTGCCATCACTAGAATTCGTTAGAGAGTTGATGGGCAAAGGGGACCGTCTCCGGAGAGGCGAGGGTGATAGGTTCGACGCATACCCAATCTGAATGGTATTAAGCTTATCTGCGAGCGCGTCCGTCATTGTGGCATATGACGCTGAGGCCTGTAATGTATGTCTGTGTGTGGATATGGTAGAAATTGGAAACGAGTCGAAGAAAGGAGCCCTGCCGAAAGGTATCTCAACAGGGGCTAGTGGAGGATCGCTTTTCTGTCAGTTGGGAGTTACGAGTTGAGGCCTTGGGAGCCCGTCTTGATGGTGTGGAATTGGAGTCGACTTGGCAACAAAGATAATCGTCGGGTTTCAAGTCGCTGAAGAGATTCTGCTTGGAGACAGGATTCAAGCGGGTTGTGTGTTGAGAGAGAGGAGGGTGAAGAAGTCGAGTTGGCTCTCCAGAAAAAGTGGTGTTGTGTGTGTGGCGTGGATTTTTGGTGGAAGGAGAGAGGGGGTTGGTTGGTCCTCTGCAAAGGAACGCCTACCGAGTCGAATTTGCTGCGTAAAATCGAAGGAGGTACGAAGCTGTATGAAAATTTTCTTTAATCGTTTTTGGAACGGGCGTCCGAGGTCGTTCTCTTTGATCGAAGATGTCGTTGTGGTCGTTGTGCGGGGCACTTGGCTGCTTTTTTCTTGTTTTGATTTTATGATTCACTGAAGGGTTTTGCAGGGGGGGCGAGGCTCTGAAGAGGGAAGCGGATGGAAGGTGATGATTTTGCTTCCAAAACCTTGAAGCTTCGGTGTGGTCGGTGCTGTGGAGTCCGACACCTGCCTGCTGCTGCCACCTGTGTCCAGAGAGGTACACGTGCGGGGCTAGCAATTTCAATCACGTGCTTGTCCAGGGCGATCCCCGTTCAAAGTTGCCGTCAGCGGAGCCGTGAGACAAAAGACTGAGCAAATTGGGCGAATCGACTGAGCAAATTGGACCAGCCTGAGCAGATTGGCATTGGCTGACAACATCACCAGACTGAGTTCCCCACAATTCGGCGAATCAATCCGGGTTCAGCCGGCGTAATCGGCGACCTCGATGGAAATATCAAGACCCGGAGAGCCTGGTTATGTCGCCCCTCGACTCAATTCTCCTTTTTAGACCCAACTCCAACATATCATCACATCTCTGGTTGCTGCGGCGTTGCGACTAGAATGAATTGGAGATCGTCTATCTACTACTACAATGCTGATACCACTCCACATTGAAGAACGACTATGAATGTTGCAATACACGCATCCCTTCGCCATGGCCTCCCGAAGACCGTCCTATCGCCTCTCCTCTTCCAACCCTCCCAATCCGATATAATATCCGTCCGAGTCCCCTCCCGCCAACTCCATCGTCATCATCATCATCATCATCAACATAACCAAGGCAGTCCCCAGAACCTCGAGTGGCCGTCGCATCCGAACCCCACACCATACGAAATCCTCCGCGTCACGCCAGGCGCGCCCTATACGAAAGCGAACTTTTATAGACTCGCCAAGCTCTACCACCCCGACAGGCACCACTGCCTCGAGACCACACACTCCCACCTATCCCCCTCCGTCTGTGTCGAGCGCTACCGACTCGTCGTCCTCGCCAATGACATCCTCTCCGACCCGGCCAAGCGCAATGCCTACGACGTATGCGGCCTGGGCTGGCTCCAGGCGAAGCCCGTGACGAGGGCGACGTACAGTGAATGGCGAAGGGGAGAGCACTCTCCGGCGAGGAATGCGACGTGGGAAGATTGGGAGCGGTGGCACGATGCGCGCAACGGCAAGAAGCAGGAGCCCGTGTACATGTCGCACGGGAGCTTTGCGGCACTGTTGGGACTTGCGATTAGCATTGCTGTTATTGGGCAGGCGAACAGGGCTGAGAAGATAGCGCAAAACTACACGCAGCTGATGCAGGAGAAGCATGGAAGGATTGTAGGTGACATGCAAAAGAAAGCCGAGCATATGGCTCCTATGGGGAGGGAAGAGAGGGTGGCTTCCTTCATAAGGGACAGGGAAAACGCACTGTGGGGTTATAGTCCCGAGAAATGGGACGCGGATCGTCCGCAGTCAAAATGATTTTAAGTTCTGGCCATGCTGCTGTCCTACTGCCGAGGGGGGCCGGAAGAGGAGACGGACACATAAACAGAGACGGAGATAGAAACAGAGACTGTGATAGAGGCAGGAGCGGAGGCAGGGGCAGAAGCGGAGGCAGAGGCAGCGGGCGCTTGGTTGCCTTCGTTGCTGAACATGATGCGCCCAAAGACGTTGTCAGGAACAAAATCATCGACCCTGCGCCTGGCCAGGTTATTCTGCTCCTCACGGCTGAGGCGTGTCTGGGTCGCGGGTCTAGCAGAGTCGGTGTCGAGCCCGGTGTTCACCTCGTTGGACCAAGTAGACTGGGGCATGTTGCTGGGTTGGGATTTGGGTAGAACAACTGGCACGACACTTAGAGAAGAGCGCTGGGCAATGGCAATGGATCAAATGGTAGAACAGGTCTTACGCGAGCTTGATAGCTTTCTCTTGGACGCGGGCATCTTGAATTGATCTGGCATCCCCGTTTATATAGGCATTTTCCCCTTAACTTCAACCGCTGTCATTGTTCACCACGATTTTCAGCTTCTACAGCTTGATCAAATGCCACCCATTTCTCCTCAATCTTAAGTGGACTTTGTTATGGTTAGAGATCTTGCATATGTACCCAATACCCGGACCCGATGCAACAGTACTCTTTAAAGTTTTGTCATGGTACTTCGTTGGTGGGGCCTTCCTTCTGGGTACTAGAAGCCTGGTGCTGTCGCACTCCACCTAAGTGCATATGAGAACCAATCGATCGTCCGAAGCCAACAATTCAAATTCATACATTGACCACTGTCCAATGCCGGACCTCCTGTCCATGCAGTACACAAGACTCAGAACCTGTGAGGCTGTGACCAATTTTTGGGGCAGTTGCTAAATCTTACAGGGCCTTCGTGGAACGCGGACCGTCATTGATGCGAAAGGCAAAGAGTAAGTCTGAAGCCCAAGGCGGATTTGAGCCGCCTGTGTGGGAACACATGCTGTTGGATTGCAGCAAGGGTAGCCTGGGCCACAGGCTGGTGGTCCGCGAACACCCTGGTCCGAGTTTCGGATCATTAATCGGGCACAAGAGTATTGATGAAGAGCTGGAGCAATTATTTCGAAGTGATCCAAGGTTAAACACAGCTTAAGGTTTTATGAGGTTTCGTCGCATGTAGCTTAGGATAAGGGCGAGGTTCGAGATACATTTAAATATATGGGAAGACACATATAAGGACGGTGTACAAGTACCCTAAGATCTAGACGACGACAATAGAAAATTGGCTTTCCAGAACCTTGTTCACCTCCTACTTCCAGCTCCTCCCCACCCGATTTTGGCAACATTTGATCAATCGCCACAAACAGACGTGATCGCATCCTCTCAAATAAAAGAGAGCATCGATCCAAAAGAAAATGGCCCAACGAGCAACCAGCCTCCTGGAACTCGTCGACGTGGTCGACAAGTAAGTCATTGCGCGGCCTTCACCCACCAAATCACCCTGGTCAATGGATCAATTTTCAACGATGCCTTGCAACTACCCCGCCCCCGCACTCGCCCATTCCGAATTGCTGCCCCCAAAACACATCATCGCAACAAACCAGAACCACTCTACTAACCAAAACCCTTTCGCCAAAACCTAACAGCGTTCCCGCCGATTTCGACTTCACCACCCTCTACCGCCTCTACCTCTCCGA
>SJVG01000776.1:0-18175 GCA_034774675.1 Scedosporium minutisporum
GTGGTTCATACCACACCCTTGTCGGCGTGATTCCCGGCGTGTGGGAATATGTGGACATCCCCTATCCGCCTCAGGACATGATCGTAGGCAGTGCTGGGTGGGGGGGTGTGCGTGCGTGCTCCTCTGGTTGCGGATGCCGAGCTTCCATGTGCCTCAAGAGAACCTTTTTGTACTTCTCCACCACCTCAGAGAAGAAAGGGAAAAAAAAAAAAAAAAAAAAAAAAAAAAAACATCACGATGTCCTTTAATCACTCAAGACTAACAACGGGGATGAACGATAGGCGAAATACATCAATCACATACTTCCCTGATACACCAGATGGCAACTCACGCTTTGAGTTCTTCAAAAAGGTTGCTGAGTTACATCCGATTCAGCACACGTTGGGCCAACTTGACTGGGATATAACATCCAAGGGCTCACACTTTGTTCTTGCCCTGTTTACATTTCTTTATGTGGATATCATCGACGCCACGGCGACACTGTACTCGATGGTGAGGTTCTGTGGTGTAGTTGACCCTAGTGATGGAGACTTCCCACGATCCACTCTCGCCTACTGCACAGACGCAACGTGCATCTCCCTAGCCTCACTCTTTGGATGTTCTCCAGTTACAGCTTTTATCGAGAGCGGAGCCGGCATCGCTGAAGGTGGCAGGACTGGGTTGACCTCGATGACAACCGGACTATGCTTCCTGATCTCAATCTTCTTTGCCCCAATCTTTGCGTCCATTCCTCCGTGGGCCACTGGATGCACCCTGATGCTGGTAAGAATATCTCTAAGCCCAATTGCATGAGAAAGGTAACGTTCACTGACTGGATGTCTTTAGGTTGGCTGCATGATGATTCGTCAAATAACCGCCATCAACTGGAGATATGTGGGAGATGCAATCCCGTCGTTTGTTGTCATGGCCTTCATCCCCTTCAGTTACAGCGTGGCGTACGGACTCATTGCGTAAGTTATCATCGCATTGCCAAAAATACTATATTACACATACAATACTAACATCGCTCGTAGGGGCTTGTTCGTATACACGGCTCTTAATCTTACCATTGGAGCCGTCGTGTGGATTTCTCGAGGTCGACTAGAACCACGCGAGTATGATCTCAAGGAGTACTGGACATGGAAAGGACCAGGACAACAACCATGGTTCGTACGCGCGATGAATAGACGCCGAATGCGCCGCGAGAATGTCGACGCGGCAAGCCAGAGCAAACGAGGTCTGAATCTCGGAGATGGGCAAAGCTCGGTTGACCTATCTTGTCAAAATTCGGCGTCGGATGGCAAAGTCAGCATGAGTGTTGCCTCCCCGCCACGGGCATTCATGACACGATCCCCTTCAACAAAGGACTGATGGAAAATGGGCATTTTTTCCAAAATTTCACGGTCATAGGTTCTTGAGCCGAAACCTTGCAGCAAAGGCCAAGGTGAGGCTATATGTTTTATGAAATGTATTTGTAACTGAGAGTGACGCGAAGTTCGCGGCTGGTGTGGGATATGGAATGTGCGCCCTCTTCTAGCTCTGAGAGCCGGGACGAATCATGGATCATATGAAATGTTTCTACGAAGGGATGTATGCCGCTGGACAAAGCGAATCTGCTCAAGAGGCCCCGGATTTGATCCGCAGGTGTTTGTAGGGCTGAATTTGGAGCGGTCATTGGATTGTGAGAGAGGTAGTGCTTTTGGCATGGCATCAATAAGTAGGGAGCAAAAATGTGATGGGGTGAGCAACCAAGAGAAACGACGTTTTGTGTGAGGCTAATAGTCGCTCGATTGTAAAGGATTAGCCCGAGTAGTTCGAGTTACCAATCTACCGATATCCCGGCTGGCTCACAGATGGTACAGGGTAAACGGTATGCAATTTGAATCTCCCGGTCTCACACGTCGACCGGACAGGGGAAAGGGGAGGTGGAATCCAGCCTCCTTCCTCTTTTTGCACATTACTCTTTAATCTGTGTCGATCTCATGCTTCGTTTACGTCGTTACATCGATCCCAGCATGGTAGGCCTTAGTGCTGCCTCTGGCGGAGGCAGGAAGTCGGCGTCACTGATGGAGATAGGTCTGTTTGGATTCAACTATTTTCTTCTTCTTTCGACAGCTTCTTGCATATCCACACTCGCAGTCTATAATGAACACCCAAGAGTCCAATCCCGATCCAAAGCACCAATTCGACCGAGTAAACGACGATGCCCACAACATCAATCCGCGGGCTAAACAAGATAGCAAGAATCGAAACAAGATCCCCGCCAGCATCAATAGAAACAAACAAGTACGAAATGCCCTGAACAGATCTCGCCCTATAAATCTCCCAATAATACCTCAACACCCCAACAGCAAGCAACAGCGCAGCCAACACAGCCATCAACGTCAAAGGCCACTCGACCCCTCTCCTCCTCCCCAACCTCAGCGCAAAATACAACCCGGCCTCCGCACCACCGATCAAAGCGCCTGCAACTGCCGTGGCGAGTAGCACGCGGGGCAGACGCCAACGGTCACCGTAGTATTTGCACTGGGCCCAGGCGACGAGGCTGAGGAAGATGAGGATGTTGGGCTGGACTTGGAGGGCTACGTTGAGGTCTTGGGCGAGGTTGTAGACGCCGAGGGGGATGCCGGCTATGGCCCAGGATATGTACATTGTGTGGTGGAGGCCCTTAGTGCTGTGGAGGCGGTAGTTTTTGATGATTTGGGGGATGAGCTATAGTGGGGGTGTAAGTTTGGGTGTCCCTTGCTTTCTTTTTAGGAAGGGAGTGATGTGGTGGTCATCTTGGTGGGTGGACGGACCTGGATGGACCAGCAGACGGCGCCGGCGGTTCCTAGGATGTTTGCAGCTATTGGATTATCCATTTTTCCCTCTACCCTTTCTTTCTTTCCGAGGCGGCGATGGGAGCAATGAGGAGAGAGAGTGTCGTCTATTGTGGGGGCGTTTGTCTCTAAATCCTCTCTGTTCTGTCTTTTTGATTGATACGAAGATCACGGAGATACGGTCTTGTCCTATCGCGGCTCGGCGCGAACCCGCTCCATTAGCCAGCCAGCGTAGCAGGGTGAGAGGCGGAACCGGGACGGCGAAGAAAGGCTCAACACGGGGGATAGGAAAGACAAGGGATTCTTTAGTTTGTGTAGTCGGAAACTAGGATCTGGCAGGCAACATCGGTAATTTAAAGCAAGAGAAAAAAAGGATTTATATTGATAGATAAGGTGTGAGAGCAGGGAGTGAAGAGCTCGGGTTCCCCACGCTATCCCGATCCCGGCCTGATGGAACTGGTGCAACCTTGGAAAGGACTGCTCAATACATAGCTCCGTCCATCCCTCGCGGCGCCATACAGCTCTGGGGTAAAGTGCTAGGCAGCTACCGTTATACAGAAACGAGAAAGGAGAAAAAAGGAACTTGGGGAACACGCGGAAAAAAGAGAGCTTCGACCCAAGAGAGGATTTGTTGTCGAATCTCGAATGAGAGACAACAACAGTAATAAGATTTGATGTAAAGGCGCAAGCAGGACACGAGTGTCAGCACAGGCTCGTTAGGCTCAGCTGCACGGCAACGAGGCCAAGAACACTTCATTCAGTCATCATATTTGGAGAGAAATAGGATCATTAATTTTCCAAAATAAGAAAAGACTGCAACTATTCGAGAAGAATGTGGCACTTTTCGTCGATGTTTGAATCGAGCATCCCGACAACCAGATTGCCCCCTTTTTAGCGGTATCTCACTTTACGGATTAATGCTTAGCGTCCCATGTCTCGCATTGAGGCTAAAGAAAAGGGACAAATGACAAACGAGCGCAGAGCTTGAGCAGTCGAATCCAGAGCAACGTCAGCTCCTACCTAGAATCAAACACCAGATCCTGCTGCGTGAAGCTCCAAAGACGACATTGAGAGCTTCCCAACCTGCAAGTTTGTGCTGTAGACTGAGCTCGACCGACCGGAACCACACTCCATCACACCACACCGCACTGCACCACACCACATATCTCCCACAGGACTATTAAACATCAGAAAAGAATGAGTGGAGGTTGGAATACGAGTGAGTACCTGACTTAAGCTCGCTGTTCCCCAGACACAGCTCTGGCGTCTATCTATTTATACTGACCAATACTCCCTGTTACAGTCGAGTCCGATGCGGTATGTGTGATTCTACCTGTTTGCCCTCTTCATCCTCCCTGAAGACCTACGAAGCTCGCTAGATACGGCTCACTGCCGCAGCACAGCTCGCCACTATTCTCGAGAGAGGAAAAAAAAGAAGAAAAAAGAAACCAACAGCTAACAATGCCCTCCTCTCCCCACAGGGCGTCTTCACATACCTCCTCGAAAACCTCGGCGTAAAAGACGTCCAATTCGAAGAACTCCTCTCTCTCGACCCCTCCTACCTCTCCGCCCTCCACCCCATCTACGGCGTAATCTTCCTCTTCAAATTCCCCACCGACCGCCCTTACACGGGCGCCTCCGCCCCTCACGACGGATCCTACGACCACGCCGCGTCCGAAGATATCTTCTTCGCCCACCAGACGATCCAAAACGCCTGCGGCACGCAAGCCCTCCTCAGCGTCGTCCTCAACAGGCCCGAGATCGACGTCGGCTCGCAGCTTGCCGAGTTCAAAGAGTTTGCGGGCATGTTGCCGCCGGATATCCGTGGTGAGGCGCTGAGTAATTCCGAGCTTATTAGGGAGGTGCATAATAGCTTTGCCAAGAGCAGTCCCTTTGTCGACGAGACGCAAAAGGAAGGCGAGCCTGATGATGCGTTCCATTTCATCGCTTATTTGCCCATCAATGGGAAGCTGTACGAGCTAGACGGGTTGCAGCCCGCGCCCATCTCGCACGGCGACTGCGCCGCTGCGCCCGAGGCTTTCGCCGCGAAAGTCATGGACGTGCTGCAGAGGCGCATCGCGCGCTACGACACCTCAGAGATACGCTTCAACCTCCTCGCCGTCGTGAGGGATCGACGGCTCGCGGCTAGGGAGATCGGAGATGTGGATACCCTCGTGGCAGAGGAGAGGAAGCGCGAGGCCTGGATGTTTGAGAATGCCCTGCGGAGACACAATTTCGTCGGTTTCGCGGGCGAGGTGCTCAAGGGCGTTGTTAAGGCGAAGGTTGCGGAGGGGAAGTTTGATGAGTGGGTTAAGGATGCGACGGCGAAGAGGGAGGCTGAGTGGATGGCTATGCAGAAGATTAGGGCGGCGAGGAAACAAGGTGGAGATGTTGAGATGGAAGGATGAGGCGGAAGGCGTGGCGAGGAAATGGGAGAGCTGTATAATCCGGAAAGTCATGGTAATTGAACGAGGGTCTTCATCTTTTTGATCCTCTCATATTTCGGTTCTTGGGCTTGAGTGTATGGAGCTTTATAGACCGGTAGTCGCAAACGGATACTTACCCTGCTGCATCTCATCCGATCTCGTTCGCCCCAAATCTCAATGTCAGTGAAGTAAGTTTACACTGCATGCCTATCCAGGGCCAGCAGTGATGCCCCCAAGAAACAGTTGTCACAAAACCATGCATGGCTACTCAACCTCGGATTCACCAGAGACAACCTTTTTATACATAGAATTCAGCTTATCACGGATTCCAGGAAGTTATGTACACAAGTGGACAGCGCCAAAGAACGTCGCAAAGAAACTTGAGTTCATTAATGTCCTCCACCGCAATCTTCAAGTCGTCTTGTCTACATGGGAAATGACAAAATCAAATGCTTCCCCCAAAACGCCTAAAAAGCTCTCTTTGACTCGCTTCTGTTTTGATTTTGTCGAGGGCCTGAGCCTTAATCTGTTCATTAAAAAAAGGAGACAACAGAAAAGAAAAGGGAGAATGACTGAGGGATGATGGTCACTTTTCGAGGTTTCAAGGTCAGCAACCACACTCTCCTAGCGCTTCCCTTCCGTTTAGGTCGGGTTTTTAGGTGATAGGAACATTTCAAACGGCGATTAGTTCAGGTTCCGGAGCTGGGGCATCCGCAGGTGGAGGAGAAGGTCCCTCGACATTGACTTGGGGAGCATTCTCTTCTTCAGTGCTGGCTTCACCCTCGGCAGCTCCCGATCCTTCAGCACCCGAAGCCTCGTCACCAGTCTCCGCAGCAGCAGCCTCGCTCTCAGCAGTGCGCCTCGCCTCCTCAGCCGCTGCCTCAGCTTCAGCCTCCCTGCGCTGACGCTCCGCCTCAGCCTCAAGGTTCGCAATGTGACGCTCGGCAACACCCGGCGCGATGCTGGCAAGGAACAGCAAGCCAGCCCGCTCGGCTCGGCGGACGCGGTTGAGGAGCCAGTTGCCGTTGGCTTCGTGGCGTTGCTCGACGAGCCGGGCGGCCATCGCGGCGGGGTCGGGATTCTCGCCACCATTCCCGCCACCTCTCTGCTGTGTGGGAGCGGCGTTCTCGGTCTCATTCGGGTTCTGGTTCTGGTTCTGGTTTTGGTTCTGATTACCATCTCGGCGAAGGGCTTGCGCAGCCTCCGGGCCTGCCATGGGGATGAGGGTTTCCATGTGACGGCATATGATCCTCCACGCTTGATCAGCAAGTCCGTCGAGGACCCCAGTATTCAGTACGAATATCGAAATGGCAATCGCGATGACGGCAATCCACCTCGACCAGCTGGAGGTGGGCGAGGTGAACCACCACACAAACAGTCCAAGTCTCACCGCCAACCAGAAGTGAGGCCACAGCCTGGCAATCAGCGCAACCATGCCCGCATTGTTCTGACGGACACCAACGGGTATGCGTCCTGCACGATGAACTTGAACCCTCATTCGGCGCCGCGCTCGACCCTGTCCTTCTCTTGCCTGATTATGTTGCTGCTGCGGCGGCGCTGCAGCTGGCGCGAGGGTGTCCGGGGTGAATGTGACGTTCCTCCGTAGTTGAGGGAGTGGTAATCCGTAAGAAGAACCAGTTGTTGTGGCCGTCGAGCGTAGGGATGGTGTATAGTAAGTCTCAGAATGGTTGTTTATCAGTAGGCCGCGGGGCCCATTCGGCGAGTTCAGGATGTAGACTTCCGTAGCACCAGACACACCAGAGGTAGTGCTGCTGCTGGGTGTGCGGGAAGTTTGATTCGGCGTGGCCCTCCCGCTCTGGGGAAGACCCATTGACGCACCCGATGTGCTTCTCTGCATGGCAGTTGTCATGGTTAGGATCGCCTGGCGCGTGTCGGCTCCTCGGAGGATATTCTGTACTTCGGAATCAGAGAGTCCGGGCTCGGTCGCGTTTGTTCGATGGCCATCGGTATTTGGGACCGGACTGGTGCGGCGCTGGGCACCACTAGACTCCGGAGTGTTGACAGTAGGCACCTGGGGAGGAATGTTGTTGTATCTAAGGCCACCCATACCCATCGCAGCGCGGTCGTACTGCATATGCGCTCTATGCCACGCTGCTTCCCTACTCAGGCGCTGGGCGAATTGCTGGAGGTTCTGTGTGTAGGCGGGAGAATGTTGACTACGGTACATCTGAGGGGCGGTCGGGTGGGCACTGTATGTACCGGGGTGAGGATTAGGATGGTGGGCATGTTGGTCGTTAAGGTGCTGTGCGTGACCAGTCGCTTGCTGAGGCCCACCGATCGGTGTAGTCACAGTCGTTGTCACAGTAGGTAATCTTCGTGCCATGTGACGAGCGCTCTGCTGGAAGACGGAGTCGAAATACTGGTGGGCATTGTTGACGGCGTCCTGAGCACGTGGCGCTGGCGCTGGCGCGGGGCTCTGGCCGCGAACCGGCGTCGTTGTGGATGAGAGTGATGGGCTTTCGAGTTGCTCGGGAAGGATAAGATGTATGGACTGCTGGTCGGAGGTACGGATCTAGACGTGGAAGATGAACAGTCAGTCAATGTTTTTAAAGTGTTACCAAATAGTCGGATCTTGGCAGTCTCACCATCTCTTCGCCAAACAGGTCCAGAAGTTTCTCCTCCGGGCGGTTCAACATGCGACCTCTGTAAATCAAGCGCTGCTGAGGATCAGCGGGCCGGCTATGTAGCTGCTGTCGTATCCTCTCCTTCAACTGCGCAACAGATGTCGTCGCAGGTAGGTCTGGAAGACTGAGGGGCTGGGTGAGGTTTGGGGAAATGATCTTCAGGTTGATTGTGAGCTCCTCGGCGGGCACTGGAGCCTCGGGGTCGGAAGCATCATGGGCGGCCTGGGGAGCCTCCTCGGGCTCCATGATGGATGGGGATTCAAAGCGATGGCTGCTGAAGTATCGTGACGCTCGGGGTCAGTGAAGGTAGGATTGCGCAGTTTTAAGTCTCGTGATGAGTTGGATAAAAAACGGTGTTGCTGTGCCAGGGTGCGACATAAGCTTCGTGAGGTTTGGTTTATTTCGTTTGCATCCACGTCTCCGTAAGCGGGCGGAGAAGGAAGCTGCTACCGGCGTGAATAGGAGATCGAAATTCGAGTCGCTAGAGACTGTTGGCTGGCTGTTGATGGATACCGTGGCTTGAAGATATTGTGTGTACTACCCTAGTGATGACACGCAATCGAACAACAGCGCCGATAACGCTGTATTTAGAGGATTTTCTTCGGCGAGTCAATAACGGAAAAGAGCGGACAACTTCAAGGTCGGAAAACCCGAGAAACGAAAGGACGGATGGATAAAAGTTAAAATGCTCTAGTCGATGAGCCTAAAATGTTGGCATGTTCGCTCATTGACAACTTGCTCCTTCGGGAGCTCTTTCCATTCCCCTTCGTGGTACCTGACACCTGTCGCCACGGGAGGCATAGCTGGATTCTGTCTGTGCCCATGACTAATCCAACTTCGCCGCTGGATTCGAGCTTTGAGGCAGTTGCTGCCAAGGCGTGGACTCAGGCTAAGAAAGAAGACTCGTGAAAACTGGTGGGCTGACGGGATTTGCCGTTTCACCAATCAGAACATTCCTCTGCCCTCCAATAACCACCGGCCAATCAAGAGCCGAGGGATACGGATATTCTGATTTTCCGGGCCACCGCAAAGCACCCTGCATAACACGGCAATCTCTGATGGGGACGTCATTGAATCAAATCTCGAAATGAAATTGATAAAAACTGCAAATAATTTGCATGTGCGGACGATGTGTCTGGTCAAAACCCCCTTTTTGACTAAAATCCCACGCCTCAACAATCCCGTCCCCACTAGACAAGAGCGGAGTACATAAACCTACGCGTCTTCGTCTGGCCCAACCAGATCAGCGTTAGCTAGGAAAAAGAACTCATCCCACGCCCCTAAGTGCGTCGCCGATTTCGATCTTGTGCATATCCCCAACGAACTTTGCGTCGACTGTGCAGGGAAATTGAAGAGCGGCCCCCCCAGTCTCCCAGTTGCCAACGGTGAAAGCTGCAGCTTTCGGTTATTGTAACCGACACCTGACCCTGACCCGGCGGTAGTTTTTTTTTTGTGTCTTCCCTTCCAACAGACCCCCCCACCGCCCTCTGATGGAAACCTGTCGAAGGCCCAGGCCTTGAGACAGTACATTACCTACACAATGGCCGCTAGACTGCCCGGGGGACTCCCCCGTGGTCCCCGCGTGATCGGACTGTTCCCTGGAACTGTCACTACACACGCTTCCAGCTGCTTATACCGACAGCTTCCCACTACCACCGCCACCACCACTACGATGCGTTTGTCTCTCCGACGTCGACGCGTCCCCGAGGCCTCTCGCCGGGAATATCACCAGCAGTCTCGACAGCGTCCTAGGAATCCTCAGGGTTCTAAGATACAATGGTATTCCATTCCCGTGAGCGTTGGCATCGGCGTTGTTGGGTTCCTCCACCTCTACAAGTCGTACAAGACGACGGGCAAAGATCTGGAGCCCGTGAGAATCGAGCAGCAGGAACAGAATGAACGTCCGGAGATTCAAGAGGAAAGGAGCACAAAACGTCCCAAGAAACGACCTAGGGTACGGCCCGACGGACCATGGTGAGTAGTTGCTGGACCTCCTTTTTTTACTTTTTTTTCTTCTTCGGATTCTTACCTATAGGTCAATTGCAGGCAAGTTCGTGTGATGTCTACTCTGCCATTGAAGGCAATTTCGAGACTCTGGGGGTGGTTTAACGAGTTGACTATTCCGTCCGTCCTGAGAACCCCTGGTTTTAAACTGTATTCTTATTTCTTTGGCGTAAAGTATGTTCCACGCTCGCGTGACCACCTTCCTTTCTTGTACACACATTATGATATCTAACGTTTCAATTAGCCTTGACGAGGTAGCAGAACCCGATCTTCGCAGCTATAAAAATCTGGCAGCATTCTTTTACCGGACCCTTAAACCTGGAGCACGACCCTTGGACCCTCGACCGGATGCGTTACTCTCTCCCTCGGACGGACGAATTCTTCAATTCGGTCAGATAGACGGGAATGACATCGAACAGGTAAAAGGCATGACGTACACAATTGATGGACTACTTGGAAAGCACACACCACCCCCCAGTATCACGCCTTGGCCGTCCGATCCTCGAGACCCAAGCGACATGGCGAAGGATGAGGTACTGGTAAACGAGCACGAAGAATTTGCGAGACTAAACGGAATCTCCTACACCCTCCCCAATCTCTTCACCGGTCAGGCAACGAACGGACGCAAGGGATCGCTCAAGGACCAGGCGGTGAGGCGGGACTCCGAGTCTGCCGTTGCCGCGGTAGAGGCCGACCTCGCCCGTGGCGAGCATCAGTGGTACGACATGCTCTCCCCCGATAAGCAGACTGTGCTTTACTACGCTGTTATCTATCTTGCCCCTGGAGATTACCATAGATTCCACTCGCCGGCGAACTGGGTGGTCGAGAGGCGCCGACATTTCGCCGGCGAGCTCTACAGCGTATCGCCGTATCTACAGAGGACGCTCCCCGGACTGTTTACCCTCAACGAGCGAGTCGTCCTCCTCGGACGCTGGCGGTGGGGTTTCTTCAGCTACGTCCCCGTCGGTGCCACCAACGTAGGATCCATCAAGATCAACTTCGATCGCGAGCTCCGCACGAACAGCCTCACCACGGACACGGCCGCCGACCGGGCGGCTGAGGAAGCAGCGGCGAAGGGCGAAAGCTACCTCGGTTTCTCGGAGGCGACGTACGCCTCTGCTAGCCCCGTCCTGCACGGCCACGGCGTGCGAAGAGGCGAGGAGATGGGAGGGTTCCAGCTGGGTAGCACCATTGTACTTGTATTTGAGGCGCCGGTGGAGAAGAAGGAGGAGGATGGCACGCGTAGCGGATGGGTTTGGGAGGTGGAGAAGGGCCAGAAGATTAAGATGGGCCAGGCACTGGGCTACACGACGCGGGTCTAACAAAACAGAGGACGACCGAGGATTTAATTTCAACATTGGATATAGACTTCAACAACATACCCCAACAAATAACTTATAATCTACGCAGTTAGCACAATCCACTCACTTGGATAGAACTGTTCGTTCGAAATCTAGCTTATACGGATGGCAACGAGTTCTTGATCGTGGCAACTCTCCTCCATGGAAATCCCGACGACATCCCCAGAGCAGCTGTTCCGAGTTTATGGACAAAACATTGAAAATTAGGGATTTACATCATCGAGACTAGGAGGATACGTCCATCGTTTCACCCAAGTATATTTATTGTCTTCTCGGCGGGTACGATGGGAAGAAAAAAGAGAACAAACAAAAAAAAAAAGGGCAAAAAGCTCGCTCGCGGGTCGCTCCCAGGATCAAATCCCGGTTGCTTCCCGCAAGCTACGAAAAATTGCATTTTTCTAACCTTCTGAGCGCTCCAATGACCACTTGGCCACTGGTCGTAGTGTCACCACTACTTGAGCTGCTCGGTTGGAAGTTCTTGCCGTGGACTCATATATAAAGCATGTGGTGGGGGTTGTTGGTGTCGAGGAAGGTGTGGAGGGGGCTCTTTCCCTTTGGCTTACATCGTCGGGGCGAGTCCCCCGAGGATGAGGATGGCGTGTATGTTTCAAGTGGGAGATGGACTCGACAAGGGGATACAATCGCCTGACAAAATTAATCTAAGGGAACTCTTAATATACTTTGATACAAAAAAGCATATTTGGAGGAGAGAAAAACTAGCTATACCGATTCTTAATTTGACAAGTACACAATTCTACTGCGTCTCGCCTCAAACGCAAAGATTCTCGCAGATGAAACCTCCCCTATCAAACAAAAAGAGACCCAACTTGTGCCCCCAATGCATTCCCTCCCAACGCCGCAAAACAGAATTGGACGTTGAACAATAGACTAAGTCTACCCAAAACTCGACCTTAACCAGAAATATATCAGATCTCATTTCAATCAACAGCCAGGAGTGATAGCAGCAAACTCCTGTATAGGAATGGCGGTATTCAAGCTCTCTGCCTGGCGGACGTCGAATATTCGCGCTTGTCGCCCTTCCTGATGGTGCCGGTACCATCCGCGTATATGTGATGGGTTCGAGCCCGACTACCGTCGGCCGGGGTGATTCGGACGCTGAGAATCAGCTCCTTATCATTCGGGTTGTAGCTGGACTGGTGAACGGGGCTACTGCCATCATTGCGATGCCTACAAGAATCATTCGTGAGTAGACAGACATGTTAACAAGAATAAAATGTGACTTACAAAATCTCGATAGATTCGATTTTTCCGACTTTCTAAGTAAGGTTTAGTAAAGGGGCCTTTCGGCATTTCTGACAACATACATACCTTCACGGCACCGTTCTCTGCGTAACGCACGGCGGCCCGCTCGAACACGGGAGGAAGCAACTCCCTGTTGTACCCCAGCCATTTGGCAAGGTTCGGAATAGCGGTAGAGAAAGCTCGAGACATAGTGAGGGTGCTTCGGTATCTTCTTAGGATGGGCTAAAGTTGGTAAAATCGGGGATGTGATTTGCAATACTCTACGGATGCTGGTCGCGGAGGAGACGAGGGGATTTATACATCGAGGGCATGCTTTCAATTGCATGGCTCTATCTAGTCTCTCCCTCATTCATCAGGCCGCCGCATGGCACACGAGGTCGTCGGCCGGCGGCTAACTTGAGGCACTTGTGAGTGAGAAACCATCCTCGTAGGATTCTCATAGGTACACAGGGTTAAATGTGACAGAGGCGAGACTATGATGGGCGATCCACAGCCAATAACCTGCACACTGCAGGCGTCAAACCACCTTGGAGATCTAGAATTTATTGGTGCCTGGCGGAGACACCGGGTTCAGGCGGCTAACTCTCACCTGTGCTACACCTTTAGCCTCAATGGAGAGGGTTGGATATCGAACTGATTTCTACATTAGAATGGGCGTTGAAACACTTCAGTGCAACCGAGAATGCAGTCGACACGGAAGGGTGGAGTATTGTTTGCCCCACAACGGCGCGTGTGTATTGGGATTCACACGCAGAGGTAACCGAGCGGTCACATCCACTAATTATAGAAGCCAATTCTCGGACCATCGATAGCCTCCTGCATCCTCCTCAATATGAAAGAGACCTCATGATCCATCGGCGCTCACAGGAAGAGCTCGAGCTCCCTCACTATCATGTCCTAATCCTTTTCTCGAGCTGTGTTTGATCACGTGACGCGAATTTCTTACCTCAAAGTTGATTTGTGGTTCTCGGCATCATCCGCTTCCGTCCCCTTTGTCAACAAAACGGTGTTGATCACTTTCATTCTACTCTTCTATTTTGGTGTTTGTATGATAAGCCCCATTCCCATCATCCTAAACGATGCTGCAGTCGTTTCTACGTTCTTTGCCCCGGCTTGGGCGTACATGGAAGCCTGTCAGCTTCACCAATCCGAATTTCGTCCGAATACCAGTGAGCCAGAAAATCGAAGAAGAGACCATGCCAGATTACGTTGCATCCCGGTATTACCCAGCTCGAATAGGAGAAATCTTCAAAGACCAGTATCAGATCATAGGAAAACTGGGATTCGGAGCTAGCTCAACTGTGTGGCTTGCGCGGGACATGAAGTAAGGACCCCCGATGCCATCCGTGGAAGTCCTCATCTGCTCACCCACTTGATCATAGCTACCGTCGCTACGTTACCCTAAAGATCTTTATCAAGTCTGCATCTATGGGACAGCAACTGGATGATGAGCTGCAGATGTACAAACGCATAGAGAGAGGCTCAACAAGTCACCCAGGCCGCAGCGCGGTTCGGTCATTACTTGACTCGTTTGATGTTGATGGCCCGGAGGACAAGCATCGGTGCCTCGTACATCCTCCATTATGGGACAGTGTGTTGACCTTTTTGTACCGCAACCCGGTGCAGAGACTTCCTGCTCCAGTTCTAGCATTTGTGCTCAAGCGCGTGTTTCTGGCGCTAGACTACCTGCACACGGAATGCCAGGTTATACATGCCGGTATATATTCTATATTCTCCAACTTTACCCTCTTCTCCTTCCATTATTTACTTACGCACGCAATCTATCAGACATCAAGGCGGACAATATCATGTTTGGCGTCGACGATGATTCCGTCTTCAGTAGCTTTATGGAGAATGAGCTTGAGACCCCTTGTCCGAGGAAAGAGGTAGATGGAAGAACAATCTACGTGTCCCGGGAGCTCAGAATGCCCCAAAAATGGGGTGCTCCGGTTCTCTGTGACTTTGGATCGGCCATACCTGGTGGTGTAGAGCACTTGGAAGATATTCAACCTAATATCTATCGAGCTCCGGAGGTCATTCTGGAGGTCCCATGGTCGTATGAGGTTGATATATGGAATGTGGGATGCATGGTAAGACAATTTGGTCGATAGCCCATGACTTTTATGAACTAAACCAAGTTTGCGCGCAGGTTTGGAATATTTTTGAAGGCGAGTCTTTATTCACTGGCCACGATCCGGAATTTCAGAGTTACCGAAGCCGAGCTCACCTGGCCGAGATGGTAAAACTGCTCGGACCTCCTCCGCCCAGTCTTCTTGCCCGAGGGAATCTCGCCCACAAGTTCTTTTCTGAGGAAGGTAAGCGAATAATATCTCTATTTTGTGGCAAATTCCATTCCGTTATCAACTGACCGTCTCTGATTGATAGGTGCCTTTTACCCCGAGAATCTCTTAGAGGATCGGAAACCTCTTGGGCAGAGAGAAACTACTCTTGAAGGACAGGAGGACAGGGCCAGTTTCTTGCGCCTGATGGAGAAGATGTTGCAGTGGGATCCGGCTAGACGTAGCTCTGCTAAGGAACTGCAAGACGACGAGTGGATTCGTAAAACTTTGGAGGGTTAACCAGGCACTAGCTTCGGGTGAACTACTGCATGTAAATAAATATCTGTGGCATATACGGGGAGTTTTGGTTCGATTTTAACACCAGCAAGCATTCTCAATTCACTAAGGGATTCGGATTCCTTCGCATGCACCATCTTTGGAAAGTGTAGTTGTGCAAAGCATGATCTCTATTGCAATAACCAGGTTTATCTACCATGAGAGTCAGGAATCAACGCCTAAGCGCTTAACATATAGACATCTATGTAAAGTCCCCCGCTATCTCAAGTCCGTGTCTTAGAAGACTCCGCCCAATGCATTTCCGAAACGAACAAAAAAAAAAAAAAAACGTTTAAAAACTCCAACGCATCATAACATAAATAGAAAGAAACGAGAAAAGAATCGTTGATCTAGTCAAGCCGTCGAAAGCTTCCTTCAGCTGCTTAAGAGCTGTGGACCTTGAAGACCTCGCTGACGGGCTTGGACTCCTTGGGGCCGGCCTCGCCGGTGCGTCCACCGAAGACGAGCTGGGCGTTGAGCTTCCACGAGGCGGGGATCTTCCAGGTCTCGGCGATCTTGGCGTCGGCGAGGGGGTTGTAGTGCTGGAGGTTGGCGCCGAGGCCTTCGGCTTCGAGGGCGGTCCAGACGGCGAATTGCTAGAAAGAAGAATCCGTGTTAGCGACTCCATTGTTTTGTAGTGTTGGAAGCTACTGTGTTGAAAGACGAGGGTAAAAAGAACTTACGAGCATGCCAAGAGACTGATCAGCCCAAACAGGGAACTTATCAGCATAAAGCGCAAAGTTCTTCTGCAACTCCTTCACGGGCTCCTCATCAACGAAGAACAAAACGGTGCCAGCGCCGCCCTTGAAGAGCGCGAGCTTGTCGCCGGTGGGCTTCCAGTTCTCCTCGGGGACGACGGCGCGGAGGGCATCGGAGGTGATGTCCCAGAGCTTGTCGTGCTCGGCGCCGAGGAGGAGGACGGCGCGGTTGGACTGGGAGTTGAAGGAGGAGGGGACGTCGGTGATGAGCTGGCCAACGATCTCCTCGATGCGCGAGGCGGGGATGGGGAGGTTCTTGGTGAGGGGGTAGTAGGTGCGGCGGTCCTTGACGAGCTTGAGGAGGGTGGAGGCCATTTTGACGGGTTTGGGTTTTTGGTTGGAAGAGGGGAGAGTGGTCTTTTTTGGTGTAAGTCTGGAAAAGATTGCGCGGAGGCTTGAGATGGCAGAGAAGATGTCTTGGACTTCTTTTGGGTTGATTGATTGATACGGAAGAGAAGAGTTCTAGAAAACAAGACGGGGGGAATGGGGGGACATATATATTGCCGGAAGCTACGAAGTACTATCGAAGGGGATCAATTGATCTGTTCTTCGCTTCCGTCACTCCTGCCTTGCTTTCTCCACCTTGGCAACGCAGCCGATGAAACCAAGACTAAGATACCCACAGCAACAGGAACGAGGGGTGGATCAATTTCGAACTAACTGGTCAGGTACACCACATGCATCACATAATGAATTGGAAACCAAAGACGGAAAGAGAAAAAAAAAAGTTCAGGGTAGTGCACTTTGTAATAGTGGTTAGTTAGTTAAGATTGGCTATTGCTGATGTTATCTGATGTTATCACGGCAACAGCCGGAAACAGCCCGGTTGGTCAAGGTTATGTGTCGGCAAAGGCGACTGTATGGAATGGATCATGGAGGGGCAGAGTGGGAAAACGCAAGAGTGCGATGACGAAGACGCAATCGGGGCGTGCGAGAATATGGCCCCGCCAGATTTCCCTAGTAATCGCCGATGGTTGCAACATAATCCTTCGTAAGTCCATTGTCTCATCGGACGACTGGACGGGCGTCTAGGAGCGTTGGGATAATTAGACGACATGCTTCACTGGCTTTTGTCAGGTTGCTGAGGTATGAATTGTCATGGTTGCGAAATCATTGGAATCAGGCAATTCTTAGTGCCAGTGACATTTGTAATGCCGTGGGAAGGTAGAGCGGGTGCTTGGGTAAGCATCCGTAATCCAGGTACAACGGTGGGGCCGGAAGGTGGGGTGAAATGAGCTTGGAGCGCAATGCAGACATCGAGAGATCTCAACGACAAGTGGATGGAGCCTCGGCTAGGTGGGGCAGTGGTGTGCTGTTTCCGATTCAATGCTGGAAACTCGATCGAGAGGGGTGTTGTTCGATTGATGATGAGCTACTTCGTACTTCGGACGCGAGAATATTCCGTCAATCCGGGCGCTTCCCGTACGCATTGTCCATGACCATGACAAGCCTCGATTCCTAATGCTCTATAATCCGCTCTGCCCCCGGTCCTGTCTGTCACTGTCCCTTCTTTTGTGGATAGCAGCTCGGATCTCCTGTTCATAGGCCATGTGCGGGTCATCGTACCTGGATTCCAGCATAAACTAGTTTACAAAGTTGGAAGGGAAGAAGGCTGGGGAGATCTGCTTGTCAGGAGAAACAAACCTCACCAACGGTACCAGACTATGGTTGCAAGCACGTGTCTCTGCATTCCTGGAAGCTTAAGGTGAGGTACCAACCCGGATGGGAATGGCATCATTCTAAGGATGTAGAGGTCTCAACTCCTTCAGAGTCCAGACTGCCGAACTGCGAAGGAGTGTACTTCGTAACTCTGACGCTGTCCTCATCCCCACCATACATGACACTATCTTCGACGTTGCACAATCCTCCATCGACAAACAAACCCCGCAAATGTCCAGGTGAATCCTGGAAGCAATGCTGGCCAGGCTCAGTCTAGATCCCCCCAAAACATCTCTTATTAAATATCCATATAACAGATCAAGTATTTGGTTAAATTTCAAGGCTTGAATCTCAAATGCCACCTTCCATATCCAGTCCCTCCTAATTAGGGTTCTTACCTCTTGCAGCCAGGCCACAGCATTCGATTTGCCGGCGTTGACATGCTGAACCCCCCCCCCCCCACAAAAAAAAAAAAAAATTTTGTAACCCAACATCCCCCCCCATCTCTCACCCAACCCGCCCCACTCCCACTACCGCGCACCCTCTCACATGTAACACCCAACTATATCTTCTCTATCTCGGTTTACACACACCCTGAATCGCACCCATATACCCACAACCAATCTCTACTACAAACGACCCACTA
>SJVG01000777.1:0-18116 GCA_034774675.1 Scedosporium minutisporum
TCCAAGCAGGGGTTGTTGTCCTTGGGTCCTACCACAGCTGTCAGTGTGATAAGAGGAGGAGTTGCGCAGTGGCTTCACGCACCGGAAGAAATCTTGCTTTTACGCGGGACCAAGGTAGTAGGGTAGGATCGAGCTGGTCTCCATAACAGCCCCCCCTTTTCCCTTTTTCCGGTCCCCGCCCGGGTTGGTCCTGGTTGGGACCCCTCAGCTTACACCGTACTTACAAGTAGGTTTATTAAGGTTAGCATAGCTGGCAGCACCCAACTTGGGACTGACGGAAGCAGATGCTTTCAGAATTCTACAAGTACTATGTACATACTTCATAGTATTATCGCCTGCAGGGATAGGTCCGAAAAGGAGAACGTCCGGGGCTCCCCTAATGGAGCCTAAGATTGCACATTTACTCAGGATCGTTCGGGCGACCATGGATGCATCAGCTACCTTAGTACCTTTGTACTAAGGTACCTCGACTCCAATTCTCCCCAGGCCAGGTCTGAATCGCCTGAGGGCAGGAGAGTCACTGTGCGTCCAAACAGCCTCTTGACTATCATCCCAGCAGCAACTGAGAGGCTCTTGGTTTTAAAGTTGAACTGCTTTCCCCACTTGGCTTACTTTCCTTCCTCCGTTAGCTGGCTGGAATGTGTTTGTGTCTCTTGAGATAATCCTCCACATACCACCATCACACCATCGACGCTGCAAACTGCACGCTCGGCCATAGACAACATGAGATCTGTTGGAATCCTTCGATCTGATGAGGAGAAAGTTGTGGACGTGACCATGCAGGCTGACGGTGATATTCGGCCTGCAACATTATCCGCGAGCTATGAGGGAAACAACAAGCATGCAACCGACTCGATCGACGATGAGCCAGTCCCCCATCTACATGCGAAGACGTTCCTGACTGTCTTTGCAGTGTGCTTCATCTACTTCGCTCAACTCGTCAATGTCGTTGGCGCCGGTGCTGTGAGTGATAATCATTGTCCGATACCACCACTACTACTACATCCTCGGATTTGGGGCACCCTGTGGGACTGACGCGTGGTGGGATACATTATACAGCAAACACAGAATATTATTGCCGCCATCGGGGGCCGCACCGAGAGCGTATGGCTGACATCCACCATCGCCATTCTGACCGTGGTCCTATCGCCAATCGTGTCGCAGGCTGCCGACTACTGGGGCCGCAGATGGTTTTTGATCCTGCTCACCCAATGCGGCGTTATTGGGTCCATAGTGGTGGCACGCGCCAACAGCATCGGTATGGCCATCGCCGGCTTCACCGTCACGGGCATCTCGTACGGCGCCCAACCGCTCCTCCACGCTGTCGCCTCTGAGGTCCTGCCTCGAAGGTACCGCCCATGGGCGCAGGCTGTGACCAACCTATCGGCAGCCCTTGGCGGTCTCGTCGGTCTCCTCGCCGGTGGCGCCATGACCAGAAACCACAATGTCTCGGGCTTCAGGAACTACTGGTACATGACGACGACCATCTATTTCGTCTCCACCATATTCACCACCATTCTGTACAACCCCCCCAAGACGCCCAACCAGCTCAACTTTAGCAATGCCGAGAAGCTAGCCAAGCTGGACTGGGTCGGCTACTTTCTGCTTTCCTCCGGTCTCGTGCTCTTTTGCATGGGTCTCTCGTGGTCGCAAAACCCATACTCGTGGTCTGACCCGCACCCGTCCGCCACGTTCGCCGTCGGCGTAGCTCTGATCGTTGGCTTAGTCGTCTACGAGACCAGGTTCAAGCGTGACGGCATGCTTCATCACGGCCTGTTCGGCAACCGCAACTTTCCGCTGGCGCTGCTGTGCGTCTTCGTCGAGGGGCTCGTCTTCTTCGCCGCCAACAACTACTTCACTTTCGAGGTTAGCGTCTTATACGAAACCGACTCGCTGCGCACCGGCCTTCGCTACGGCATCAACATGATCGTCTACGGCCTAAGCGCCGTCCTCGCAGGTCTATACTGCTCCAACACTAAGAACGTACGCTGGCCCACCGTTGTCGCCTTCGTCTCGATGATCGTATTTTTCGTCTTGATGGCCACCGCTACGCCGTCTGAAACTAGCTCTCGGAATGTCTGGGGCTACCCCGTCTTCCTCGGTCTCGGCCTTGGTATCTGTCTCTGCGCGTTAGTTACGGTGGCGCAGCTTTCCACCCCGCGCGAGCTTATCGCCATCACCAGCGGTTTGATGATCGGCATGCGGTCGCTAGGCGGTTCCGTCGGCCTCGCCATCTGTAAGATATCACTCCTTTATTTTCTCGCCCCCCGGCTATCATGATGGCTAACCTTGCACGCGTGTCTGCCTATGTCAATAATAATAGACAATGCTATCCTTACGGGCGAGTTGAGCAACCATCTGGGACCTAACATCGCCTCGGCTGTAGTCCCGCTTGGTCTGCCCGAGTCCTCTCTCGGCTCGTTTATAACAGCCCTCTCGGCTCAGGACAACAATGCCTTGATGGCTGTCCCTGGTGTCTCGCCGTCCATCATCCAGGCCGGAGTTGGAGCTCTTCTTCAAACGTATAGTGTCGCCTTCCGATGGGTGTGGACGGCTGCGGGAGCGTTTACGGTTGTTGCAGCTATTGGTAAGGAATATTATCAAATTCATATCTCTTGTCTGGCAGTGAGGCTAACCTTCTGTTCTCCGTTGCCTTCCATAGGTGCCGTGTTCTTGGTCGACCCCAAAAAGGAGTTCAACAATCACATCGATGCTCCCGCCGAGAAGGAGGAGGAGCTGTACAGGAACTAAACTGTGGACTATAACTAGACTGGCCGGCGTTTGCGGAGCTCTCCTCAAGTGCATACATATATAGACAATCGAATTAAACCAATCTACAACTAGCATAAGTATAAGTGGTAGCATAGGTGGTCATATTATCCGTGAATTATCGGTTCTAATCACTCTTTGCACTTTTTATTCCACGTAATTTCGATCTTAATTTTGATCTCTATTTCTTTGAGAAAGTACGAGAAATGTACAGTTAAATCTTTTTCCACTTATTTTGATATCAATAATGTGTGTGTGCAAATCGGACTCGTCGGCATCATCCAAAGATAGATGGCAGGCTTGGCACATTCCGGAAGTGCCAGAGGGAGCCCACGCGAGCGGCTTGTACCCCTTGACCTGGTAGTTGTCAAAACGACTGCTATTATACCGGATTAATGCTACCAGAAATGTTAAGGAACGTGCTACTAGTAATAGTAAGCTCTCACAATCCGAGGAACATCAGGGTCATTTTTCCCGGAGAGCATACAAGGATTGTAGTGTAGAATCGGTAGCATCCGGGTGGTGTAACCTAAACGAGACCAGGCATGTCGGGGGTGGGCCGTGGGGGGTTGGTGGTGGCGGTTGTGTGTTCATCCCGGTCGCTCCCCTTGCCCGGCACCCCGGTTTCCATTCAGCTCCCAGCCTCCTACCCACTACAAGTCGACATGCATGGAGTACTTGTAGGGTTTGACGAGAGATTGGTATGCGATACTCCGAAGTAATCTACCAGATCATGGACCTTGCATAATGCGTACTTGTACGAAGTACTAGTACGGAAATCCGGAAAATACACCATTTGCCCCCGTGCGTTATCATTGGCCGATGGCATATCTAGTTATTTCTTCCGCACGTCGGGGGCCTGTGAATTGTCTCCTAGCACCGGGATGGATGGAAAGTACACCACACACAAACATCCCAGCATAAGGGCTGAATGAGGAATATGCTATTGGTAGTGTGATATTGTGAATAAGAATGAGCTTACGAAGTGGCTTCGTTCCTGACTCGTTTGTATCTTATTGGTAGCACTCGCTTCCTTTGTTTAGTTGGTTCTCCAGCGCTTGAGCCAAAATCTTTCCGCTCTCGTGCTGGTGTTTGCTTGGCAATGAGAGTTGTACATTGCTATGTTCGAAGTTTAATATTGCCATTCAGTGGGGGTTCCTGCAGGTTGGGTGGAACGAATATGAAGGAGGGAGGGGGGGAGGGATCAAGGAAAGTAGCGCAGATGCCCTTGATTCCCCAAAAACGGTCGTTCAGCTTGGTTTGGCGTATCCAGCATCCAGGGTAACCTGCGGCCCCATCCCAGAACATCTCGCTATGCTAAGGGGCCTCTTGAAAACAAAATTGAAGTTTAATAGGAACCTTCTATAGAGCATGAGCTGCATTAGGTCTCCATTACAGAGCTTCGGGGTCTCCTTTTTCGGCTAATTTTCCGGTTCCGCGTTGAGCTTGATGTAGCGCGACATTTTGTCGCAACCTGGTCCAGTGGCTTGTTTTACTTGTGCAGGGTTGAATTCCTTCCACGCAAAATGTCCTCTCGACTAGGTTCCTATCACGTCGGCCTAGCTTTTTCGATTTGATATCATGGCTCGTCCGCATTGCCGGAAGTCGACCCTCTAACTTGACCATCTGGACTCATATTTGTAGGGCGAGGAGACCCAACCACATTCGCACGTCAATCCGTTCTGTGAGGAAGAGAAGAAGGCTCAAATTGTCCTTTCATAGGACTCACTACTTCATCCCGCCGAAACCAACTGAACGAGTACGGTGACAAATTCAAGGCATTATGTTCGGCCCGCCAAAAGTTCAGCTCGTGCTCGTCTTGAGTAGCTTTTTCGTGGGCCTCTCTTTCCTCACAGTTATAGCACGACTTTGCACGAGAAGCATGATCATTCGATTCATCGGTGTTGAGGATTACCTGATCATTGGTTCGATGGTATGTCCGTTTTGCGGAAGGTCGAAACCTCCAGAAGTGGCAAGTTTTGATGACGATCGACAAGGCTAACCATCGCTTATTTTGACAGTCAGCTTCGATCGGATTTTTAATCGTCGAGATGTTTCGTACGAAGTCCCCGAACGACACCAACGACACCCGCTTGTCAGGCATTCTTGCTGACGACGGCAACTAACTGGCGGGCAGAGATTAAGTACGGTTTGGGATTGCACCTTGAAGATATTGCTCCAGAGTTCCAAGTCAAGTTCTTCCAGGTATCGACCACACCGCCTAAGACAAACATTTGATCGAGTCAATGAACTAATAATAGAACGTCGTCCCAGTGTCTTTGGGCGACGATCCCGGTGTACAACTTATCGTTGGCGTTGTGCAAGTTGTCCATCGTCTTCCAGTACAAGCGAGTATTCGACGTGCCCACGGTCAAGAGGATTTGCAAGGTCTTGCTACCTGTCTTGGTCGTGTACGGAATATGGACCGTCTTAGGTTCCATATTCATGTGTGTGCCCGTCAAGTTCTTCTGGGGAGAAGGAGAGGGTTCGTGCATGAATAGGCTGGCCTTTTGGTTTTCTAACGCCGCGCTGAACATCACCACCGACATCATAATTATTGCAATACCCATGCCTCTCATCAAGAAGCTCCAGATCCCACTTCGACAAAAGATCATACTCATGGTTGTTTTTGCGTTTGGCGCCTTGTATGCCTAGGCTCTTGCCTTATCCCACCATCCAAGATTTGATTTCTCTTCGAGTATCGGCTAATGTTGCGCGTCTAGCGTCTGCGTTACCTCGATCGTCCGACTGCGCTCACTACTCGATATTTCAACGTCGCCAGATACCTCCTGTATGTTAACCCGTAATTGTTCCCACGCTTGGGTATCTTTCGCCCATACTGACCGTAATGTACGAATAGTTGACGGAGTTGAGATCGCCCTATGGAGTGTGAGTTTCCGTTCCTTCTGACAAGAACCCCACTCAATCTTGGATTTGTGTGTGTGTGTGTGTGTGTGTTTGCATTCTGACGGGCGGTTCCAGAACATCGAGATCAACCTCGCTATTATCTGCGCATCTGTCCCCGCTCTGAAGCCGCTCGTGTCTAAGATCTTCCCTAAGCTACTTGGATTGACTGGCCGTTCTGGTAACCGGTCCGGCGCTGGATATGCCGAGCATCAAGATAGCCACGCCATGCAATCATTCAAACGACGTGCCAATGCCTCAGTGCAAGCATCAGCAGTCACCAGCTCAGCAATCCGAGGTAACAAGGGCATTTATGTGGAGCACACCTTCGAGGTCAGGGAGGACAATGACGGTAAGAATATCCATAGCCGTGAAGGAAGTGAACGAAACCTAGTCCCTTCAGACAGCGAACCCTACGCGAAGAGTAGGGAGATTGTGTAAAGCAGAAGTCTTGGGCGGTGAGGTCAGGCTAGATTATCTCTTTTCTAGTTTTGGCGGTTGGCAGCTGTCAGAGTCTCCTGGGATGTATTGTAGTATTAGAAAAAAAGCAAGTTATATCTGATATTACTCTACTGATAGTATATCTGGGCATCATCGAGATCTCTTTATATGAAAGTGGGATGCAGTTGATTTTCCATTTCTAATACACCCTCGTCTCGGGCCTGGGTCACTCCGGTTGCTAGCCGCGTGCAACATGAAGGCTCTCCGTCTCGCATCCGGCCATTACGGGTCTTGCATTTTGAGCAGCAACACGGTTGGCTTCGGCGCAAGTCTCACGTCAGGATCGCGCCAGCTATACAGGCGGGTATTCTCCAGCCCCTGGGTATTATTTTTATATTTACATACTCGTAAGCATGTTGGGCCGCACGGAACTACAGCGTCTTATTCTCAAAGAATTTCTTAGCATTCTCATTTTTATCCAGCGCTGTTTGAAACTCGGGAGTCAGAGTGGTGCTCGGCCCAGCGTACGCCTGCTCTCACCGCCCACCCGCTTTCGCAGCCTCATCCTCAGCCCGACCCGCAGCCGCCATGCTCGGTAAGTTTGCAGCAAGCCGAGTTTATAGGTCACCTGAGCTTTCAAATGGGATGGTTCCTCGGTCGTTAACTCCGGGCGTTGTCGTCTTCTTTCGGTTTGAGATTGACGGGGCTGAACATGCTGTCCTTGGAAAAACTTACCATTTTCCTTTTCTCTCTTTTACCCTTCTTAGGGCTTTTCGGAGATTGGTGCCACCTCCACAGAGACTACTGTTATTACGTCGTACTACGGTTGGAGCCAATGCGAACAATGCGTATACCCACCTAGTAAAATTGAGAGAAACAGGATACATACAAGGATAGTTTATTGTCAAGCTTTGTTGGAGCTACTAAATATAGTTGCTTCTGCCTCCAATGGAGGTTGGGGTGGCGAGGGTGGTGTCGAAGGTCAAGCATGTAGAATTTGAGTTCACCCGGGGCAGTGATCGGAAGCCCTCGTTTCCATGTGGCGTCCCATCTTCTGCTGTTGGTGCCCTGTCCCTTCATGGATAACTCGCTTTACCTATCTAGAGACAAGCTCACTTGATGTGATGCAGCTGGCGCATTGCCCTTCATGTGAGGGAGGCAACCCACCAGCATGGCAGATCAGCGGCGGCAATCTAAGAGATACGAAGACCCGCAAATCTGGATGCGACTGGAAAATCAAGTATGAGGGATAAAATTTCCTTCGCTCAGTCCTCCCGTCAAGTAATTACCTGCTTTTAGTCACGAATGAAATGAACTGTCCAAAAAGCTCCTGTTGCTGTTTCGTTTCCCCATCGGGACCCCTTCATCATGCACGAGCTAAAATAGTGGGAGGAGGCGTGGCGGAGCCAAAGATAGCGGAAAACCTTAATGCCAAGTTCCTGGATTGTACTTGTGATCGACTTGGTGATGCAAGCTACTCCTGAACCTCATCTTGGTGACAGCCGCCCGTAGTATATATCCTATTATTCCCCATGACGAAGCCCGAATATCCACATCTCAATCACATTTCTCTTACCCACGCTTTCCTGCGGGTTTGTACGTCATGAAAAAGACAAGCTTTTACTGTAAACTTTTGTTAAATATGAGGGATTTTTTGTTTCGTGTTTGGCCAGACCAGTCGGGAACCAAATCGAGGCTGCTACATCTGTGCCCTTGTCAAGACACCTGCGATCGCCATGATCATGATATCCATTTTGAAGTAGTTGTGCGTTCACCGCGAGTAGCGTTCAATATTATTGTGAGGGCAGTGAAGGGGGGCTGGACACGAGGGGATTGTTGGCAGATAGTATTAGCAAAACTAAGGCACCAAAATTCCTATAAATTCAACGGTTTTCTCTAGGAAAAAGAGCTATTTTCCTGGTTTCCTGGTGTTTCCTCGCCACATAATTTATCCTGTCTTCCCTTCTGCTTTCTTGCCCTTTTTGATCCCACATTCTTGCTCCATTGCCCCAGGCCACAATGTCAGACCCGGCACGGTTGGGCGACCTTGAGGCGCCCTCCGCTTCCCGTATCACCTTCCGGGACGTGGAAAATCCTGCTGGGTCGGCTGAACGCGGTCGCGGTGGCACGCGAAACGGCGGAGGACAAACTCCCCTCAAACGAACTCTCACCGGAGAATCACGTTCAAGCACTGGCAGTCGTAGCCAGCCACAATCCCCCTACAGCGGCGTTCAGATTGAATATCGAACTCTGTCGATCCAAGTCGCCGAGTCAAGACACCCCGACCAAGAGAGGGACGAAAAACTCGATTCGGATAAGAAGAAGCGCGGCGAAGAGTTCTTTTCCAGCCTCACATATCACGAGCTTCAGACAGACCAGATCTGCCAGCTGTTCAATGTCAGCCAGGATGAAGGGCTGTCTGAGAATGCGGCCGCTGTCCGCCTCAACAGGGATGGCAAGAATACGTTACCTAAAACCAAGACGAACTACATCAAGAAGACATTACAGAGCCTCTTTGGCGGTTTTTGCTCGGTTCTCTGGGTTGGCGCCATAATATTCTTCCTCTGCTGGCGGCCTTTGAGCAATCCTCCTTCGGTTCAGAATCTATCTTTGGCGGTTCTCATCCTCGTCGTGATATTTCTTCAAGCCGGCTTTTCCGGCTTCCAAGACTGGTCTGCTGCCCGGACCATGGACTCTATCCTCGATCTTCTCCCCTCGGAAACACTCGTGCGACGCGATGGCGAAACGAAACCGCTCCCCGCTTCTGACCTGGTCTGCGGAGACATCGTGCACCTCAAGGCCGGCAATAAGGTCCCGGCAGACATTAGAATCCTGAGCCACTCTGGTGACATACGATTCGATCGTTCGCTCCTGACGGGTGAGTCGGAAGAGGTCGAGGGTGCAGTCGACGTCACCGATGCCAGCTTTCTCCAAAGCCGGAATATTGCCCTGATGGGAACCACTGTGTTGAACGGAAGTGGTGTGGGTGTCGTCGTGCTGACGGGCTCAAGATCTGTCATCGGTCACGTCGCGCACTCTTCAGTCACCGTCAAGAAGGAAGCCGTTCTAATTCAACAGGAGATATGGCGCTTCGTCAAGATCATCGTCTGCATGACCATCTTCCTTGCCCTGTTGATCCTGTTCACCTGGGTGGGTTGGCTGCGCGTCCACCATCCCGGATTCTTGAGTGTCCCCGCTATGCTTGTCAACGTCATGGCTTGCATTGTTGCTTTCATCCCCGAGGGAATGCCTGTCGCAGTGGCCCTGACACTTATGCGGGTCGCTCATCGCATGAAGGCAGTGAACATCCTCCCCAAGTCTCTGGCGACTGTCGAGACTCTTGGTTGCGTCAACGTTATTTGCTCAGACAAGACCGGAACTTTGACACAAGGGAACATGTTTGTCAAAACCGTCGCGTTTCTGGACCGCATGCTTACCATTACTGACGAATATTCCGACGCTTTTACCCCGGAAGATCGCTTGAACCCCGCGGTCCATGCCCTTGGGCGGGCCTTGGCCCTTTGTAATGATGCCTCATTCGACCCGGCTTCTTTACACCTTCCCGTGAACCAGCGCGGCATACAGGGCAACCCCACTGACGGGGCTCTTTTGCGCTTTGCGGCGTCGCATTTCTCGCAAGAGAATCTTACGTCCTCAGAGCCACGTGTTCTCGAGATCCCATTCAACTCTAAGAACAAGTGGATGCTCACGCTGTTTAAAATTCCCGATGTTGAACCTGGCTCGACGGGGAGGCCCTCATATCGTGTAATTATGAAGGGTGCCCCGGACGTCCTCCTCCCTGGCTGTACGCACTATTGGGCGACCGATTGCAGGTCAATTCTGCCCTTGTCGCCCAAAGCCCACGCCACCGTCAAGGAAACTCAAGACAAGCTGTCGCGCAATGCAGAGCGGGTGCTCCTTTTCTGCGAGAAAATAATCAAACCAAGGAGCGTACGTGGCACGAACGACTTTCGCGATGAGATCGAAGGCACAGCCATCTCGGGTCTTACCATTGTCGGGATGCTGGGTATCATTGATCCGCCACGGGCGGAATCGGCAGCCACAGTTCGTCAGTGTCGCGAAGCCGGAGCTCGATTTTTCATGGTTACCGGAGATTATGCCTTAACAGCGGCGGCGATTGCTCGCGACATTGGCATCTTCTCGCTGGAGGCGGAACCTGACAAAATTGACGACGTTAGATTGAGATCTGGGGGCGAGCCCACGCCAGAGGCTCTGAAGCAGGAGGATAAAGACACGGATCACGGCGATAAAGGTCTTCTTCTGGAAGGTTCTTCGATGGCAGACTTGACAGAAAGCGAATGGGACACCATTTGTGCGTACAAGGAAATCGTCTTTGCTCGCACGACCCCCGAGCAAAAGCTTCGCATCGTCACAGAGCTGCGCGATCGTCACAACGTCGTCGCTGTGACGGGCGATGGTGTCAACGACGCGCCGGCTCTTCGCGCTGCCGACGTCGGCGTGGCGGTTGTAACGGGAAGCGATGTGGCTATAGATGCTGCAGACCTTGTGCTCCTGGACAAGTTTGACTCAATCGTCGATGCCATCCGCCTTGGCCGTCTCGTCTTCCAAAACCTACAGAAAGTCATTGCCTATCTTCTCCCGGCAGGCAGTTGGTCCGAGATTTGGCCCGTTATCCTCAATGTTTTCTTCGGCGTGCCCTTGCCGCTCAGCGCGTTTCTCATGATCATCATTTGCGTCTTCACAGATCTGTTCCTCAGTCTCTCGTTGATCATGGAGAAGGAAGAGTTTAATCTCCTGAGCCAACCGCCTCGAGACCATCGGCGCGACCACTTGATTACTCTCAAGATCTACGCACAGGCATACCTTTTCGTTGGATTTATGGAAACCATCACGGCTCACTCCATGTTCTTCCTCTACATGTGGAAGCACGCTGGCATGCCCGTCTCGGAACTTTTCTTCCTCTTTGAGAATTACCGTGAGGGATTTCACGGGTATACCCAAGCCGAGTTGGACCACTTCAATGCCACGGGCCAATGCGTCTATTTTGTCACCATTGTTTTCTTGCAGCTGGGTAATGTCCTCGCCATGAGGAATCGCCGAGTTAGCATCGTCGAGGCAGACCCGTTCAGAAAGAAGCGGCGCAACCCATGGCTCATCCTGAGCATGGCGACCAGTATAGCCATTGCTGTGTTCGTGACAGAGGTTCCCGGAATACAAAGGCTTTTCGGAACTGCGTCGGTCCCGCTGGAATTTTGGTTTATTCCCATTCCGTTGGGCGTAGGGATCCTCTGCATGGACGAGATGAGGAAGTTAATCGTGAGGCTATTTCCAAGGTCATTTGTGGCAAGAGTTGCGTGGTGAAGAAGTGGCGTTGTTTAGACGTGGGGGGTAATATTCAAGGGAATCGCCAACGGGTGAGAGAGAGAGGCATAGGTGGCCGTAGGCTGAATAGAACATGTCGGTTCCCTTACTTAACGCGAAGAATAGGATGAGTTGAAAATACATTCCAGGTCGGTTCACTCTTGTAGTATTAATCCCCATCATGCTACCTCCCTCCCGCATCATTCTCCGCCTCTTCGAAACGGCGGTATCGTTCCTCCCTCCATTTGGGACCCCATGTTCGCACTATCCACACAGAAGGACATGCTGCCAATACCACTAGTCCCATGAAAAGATAGGTGTAGCCGTAGCCCCAAGCATCAATGATATACTGGACCACAGCGGTGCCGATGGCGCTTGTACCAGCCCTGGTTAGGTTAAAAGATGAAGACACTCGACCAGGGTTCATGGGATACAAGTCCACCAGAAGCGTCGAAAGGATGGCAATTGGCCCGCTGAGACCCGCACCCGCCAGGAACAACACGACGAGCGGTGCTGCAAGACTCGCACTAGAATCCACAACCCAACCCCATGCGATGATCATGCCTACGGCCAACAAGGCCCACGGCCACATCAGATCCAGCCTCGCTCTTTCGATGGGGAACCTCCTCAAGTCGTCTCCCTTCTTGCGGTCCGGAGACACGCCGATGCTCCTCGCGACACGTGCATAGTTCCAATTCAGCAGCTTTGCCACGACGGCGGATCCCGCGACGGCGCCAACTGAAAAGGGAATGAAGCAGAGTCCGACCTGCAGATCGTTTAAGTTGTATCGCCGACGGACGACGTCCTGTAGAGGGACAAGCATGGCGTAGTTCGCCATGACAAAGAGCGACATGAAGAGCATGAGAGGTCCGACGTCTTTTTCAAGGATAATAAGGATCGCGGCCCAAATGTTTGGGATGGGGATCTTTAGGCGTCGTTTCGGCGACTGAGTCGATGTTGATTGAGAGTGTACTCTGCCCTCGGGTTCCTTGAGCTTGCGCGGCCGCCTCAAGAGAGATATCAATGGAGTATTAAGTCTGGGTGGAGAGATTGACCCGTTTCCGACAACCTTCCGGGCGCTCTACGGTAATATTAGACGTTAGTGGTGGACACAGGATTCCAAACTTATGCGATGATATATAATAGAGTAGCTTACTTCTGGTGCGAAGGGAATATAAATGAGCAAGAAGACGCCAGCAGATATGACGAGAAACCAAAAGGTTGATCTCCATCCGAGATACTGGGTTAATATGCCGCCTATTACGGGCGCTATGGCTGGAGAGAGTTGAGCGCTCGCCACCACAGCAGTGATGTAACTCCCTCTCTCAGCACTGGTAGCAATGTCGGCAATAACGGCGTTTCCTATAGCCACAGTAGCGCTGCAACCGGTGCTCTGCAGCGCTCTTAGGGCCATGAGAGCGGCGTAGTTGTTTTGAAGGGCGAGGCCAATGTTCGCGCCCAGGTAAATAGCGAACGTGAGCATGTAAACGATCCGACGGCCAACCCGGTCACTCAGGTCCCCAAAGAAGAGAGGGGCGATGGCTTGCATGATCTGGTACACGGTCACGGTGAGGTTAAGCTCGCCGAGAGACCGGTGATAGGACTCAGCGATGGGCGTGATGGCGGGGAGGTAGACGAAGGCCGAGAATGGAGAAAAGAATGTGCTAAATACGGTCATAAGAACGAGGAAGATTTTCGTCTTGCGCGAGAAGACGGAGTAAAGTTGTTCTTGTGATGGCTCATTATTATCGTGAGTTTCGCCATTTTCGACGTCGAGTCCCGCCGGATTTGCACCGGGAGCAGGAGAAGTTTCTCCATCGTTGGCTTCTGTTTTATGGACTTCCTTGGCCTCTGCGGCGGTGATGCTGTGGGATGGCGAATGCGAGGTGCGCTGGACATCGAAATATTTTTCACTCGACATCCCCGACTGAGAAGCCGTGGAATCAGCCATTATTATTGCAATGCTAAGCAATCAGTTTGTGGCTTAATCGGTGCCCATTGCCGAAGGAGAACTTGAGACATCGCGAGGTCCGGGTCAGTTTAAAGAGATTTATCACCAAGCTGGAAGATGATGAGCGTGGAAGGACGTCGCGTGCGCTATTCTCGGTTCTGACGGCACGAAGAGAAGAAGACCGGATTTAAAGGTCGGACTTTAGGAGGAAATAAAGGAGGTAAAAACCGGAATCTTTGCCAATATCATGAAAAGCCAATGTCGCCTTTGCATCACCGCCTTCCACTCTAGGTCGTAGGTCAGGGCAGTCGGATATCTGTAGCCGAGCAAGTCGCTAGTAGCTTTCCATTATCATGACCTAGTGTATAGATAATAAGCGGAAGTCGAGGGAGTATCTCGTTTTCCGTATTTAGCACGCCAAACCACCACCTGAATATCATATACCCCGAGCTTCAAGTATTGCTCGAGGGAGGCTTGTTCACCCATCTAACATGACGCCGAGACGGACTGTTTTCTTTGCCCTGCACTAGCTGTCCCTTACCGTATGGAGGAAATAAAATCTTAGCTCCAAGGGATAGTGCGGTCCACGTCGGTTGTCTCTTGCGAGAATAGCGACCACTGCCGACGAATCTCGCGGTTCAATAATATTATCGCTGTGGCTTCTCTAGATTCGCTCGTTAGAATCCCCGCAGCTCTCCAAGGCGCACCATCGTAGCCCTTGGAGGTAGTACACAGCTCGCCGACCATGGTTTTTCCGGGCGGGAGGCGGGAGGGATCGACGGAACGTTGGAAGCTCTAACGCCTCTCCCTTAGCAGGATCGTTGGTCGCTTGTCTTAGTTTTATTTATTATTGTTCCTTGCGTTGCGTTGACCAGATTCAGAAGAGTAAGAGAAGCTGAAGAACCAAGAATAACAGTAAAATCTGGTGTCCAGCCGCTGTCGATGCCGGGTCGGCAGCGGTTGGGCTCGGAGTCGGAACGTCATTATATGTTAATGGAAAAGCCGCAAATGGGACGGTCTTTGGCGGATCGACCTTGGCGTCGGCAAAGGCCCATGTCGGAATATCAAAGGAGCTTTGTTCGGAGCTCCGTCCGTGACACGACGCATAACCCCATATTGTCGACGCGTTCTCGATCTTCGACTTGGAGCACATGGCTATCCCGTCGATCGAGCAAATGGACTCCATCTGAACGACATGGCTTTGGCAGTAGCACGCTGATTGAGTGAAGTATGACTGACAGTCGGATGTGTACTGGCTGTAGCGGTTGCAGGCCGACTTGATGTAAGAGCAGCCGTTTTTAAACGAGGTCACCGGCTCCGGCGTAATGAGAGGGGGCTCAGTCACATCTACTGAACCGAGCTCGCTCGTACAGAAAGTCTTCCATTGGTCCTGGTAATGTGAGAACTGGTGGTCCATGACGAAATCCCGTAAGCACAACCGATGCTGATTTTGACACCTAAAACCGGAACCGAGTCAGCTTTGACAAGTCGTGATCCCCGGCGTAGATGAAGACTAAGGCTCACTTTACTAGACCAGTGTAGATGTCTGCAACGCAGAAACAGTTTACGAATCGAGAATCGTGCAGATTGCCATTACCGGCATCAAGCATTGACACACACGAGTTGACCTCGGTCTGGAGATGATCACATTGCGACTCGGTGTCCACATAGTCGTCGACGCAATTAGACGGGTCGGCCCAAGATCTTGCTGCAAGAAAATGCTGAGTTGGCGAAGGCGCATCGGCAGTGACGTGGGCCGCATCAAGAACTTCGCTGGCAGGTAACGCGCCCGTCTCGAGCGGAAACGCAGTGACGAAATTCGGCGCCGCCATTTTGGTTGTATCTTCGACTCCTCGCCAGGTCGATGCGCGCAAATATTTGATTCACACGAAAATGTCAACTATTATCGACCGGGTCGGTTATGGATAGCTTGTTGCTTCATCGAGACGGCAGTCGGTAAGGCTTCATTCATGTCGTCTCGCCCATCATTCTGCCGTTCGCGAGAGTGAATCGCCAGGGTTCAAGTGTAAAACCGCATGACCATGCGAACTGGGCTGAGCATCGTGAAATGAGCCGAGCACATGCGAAAGTGGCTGTGCACTTTTCAAGGGTTTTGCAGGGCAGATCTGCCCAACCAACAGATGCAATTTAAACCCCTGCAGAGAGTGCACGGAAATTAGACACGACTGCATGATGGGCCTATCAACGGGCCCGACCATGACCTCGTTCATATTGCTCGACGATCAATGGAGGGTCTTGGCCTCATTTCCAGAGCGGCACCTCGTATTACCAGAAAAGGAAGGCCTGGGATATGATGTGGATGAATGTAACCACACCAGCGATTGCACCATTCCTTCTATCCGACCACTCACACCAGGAGAAGTCATAATATGGGGGAGACAACAAGGTAGAAATCACCCCTTGATCTATTCAGGCACGCCGCTCCGCCACTGAGCCACTTACCTGAGGAAAGGCAATACCACCAGCCTGTGCTCGCCAGGTTGCACAGGTCGAATAATAGTCTCATCTAAAGTGGAGAGAGAAATGACCCCTCTTTAGATCCAACCACTGCCCGTTCTCGATAGCACGGGACGCTCGTGGCTGTGACTTGACCCAGGATATACCACAGACACGACAGTTCACACAGAACAGATCTTGGGCGACTGCCCACCGGAATTTTGATCGCGTTCGGGTATTAACTCTGTGCTAGGAGGAAAAGAGAATGGAGGCACTATGAGCGTAGTGCAACAGAAATCGACGGCTCAACTTCGCAGCCCAGTCATGGTAGCTGAAGCTCGACAGCCACCAGCAACCACCGGGCGACCTACCATTCAAGTCGCGAGATCAGACCGCAGCGCCCAGGTTAAACGGTTCATCGGACTCATCGTTCTCCATGTGGTATACATTGTCGTCATCGTAGCTCTCCTCATAGTCTCGGCGACTAGAGACGGCCTGTGGAAAGTGAAAGATTGGGACTACGTCAAGGAGACAGAGGGCTCTTTCATCGACCGGTCGCTGTGGTGGACCGCTGTCCCGACTTTCTTCTTCAGCGCAAAGGCGCTGTACCTGAGGAGATGCTACGACGACATCCTCGATCTTGAGCCCTATCTTGGTCTCTATAAGGGCCCTACGAGAGGGGAACGCTCAGTCCTCGTTAATTATCGTTCCACTTTTCCACCGATAGCTGTTTTGAAAGCGTGGAAGAATGGACATTGGATATCGGGCTTCTCTGTGGCTCTCACAACATTCTTTTCTATCATTCTTATTCCACTCTCGTCTCATCTCTTGGAAACCAAGCTTTACCAGCACAGGACAGAAGGCATCGCTTTGCAAAAGAACAATCTGAACCTCGGTCGATTAAATGAGAATGCCGACTTTAGTCGCGCCTTTGAAATCACGTCAGCCCTCGGAGTTTACGGCGGTGGAGGCAACCTGTTTTCACAGTGGATGAACAACGATTACGCATTTCCTTCCTTTATGCCTGGCGACGACATTTTGTGGGACTACAATACTACCGTCGAGATCCCTGCCGTGCCGGGCTACTACTCTCGCCTTGCAAACTGCTCTTTCATCGACGAGAATAGCTACGACGTAACGGACGTTACCGGAGGAAATTCCACACTAAGGACGCTTCGCCTCACAGCTTCCCAGGATGGATGCGAGATGGAACACGACTTCGAAGTTGAGGGGTCGAAATATAACATGTACTTTCCAACAGGGGCCTCCGACTGCGCTTCACCGAGGAATAACATCACGACATCCAGGATACTATTTCTTCTTGCTTGGCCGAATACAGGAGAACGCGAAAAGTTGGCCTTGGCCACTCAACTCGCCATCTGTTCACCGGTATTCGGAGTCGACGTGGGAACGCTTAAGGTTGGCGTTCTTGAGCGCATCTCGGTCAAGGAATTTGGCCGCAACCCCTGTCGATACTCTTCAACTAAAAGTTGCGAGGGCTTTACCGAGCCTGATGGTTCGAGGTCCGACTTCCGTGCCGTTGTGAAGGCAATTGTCCAGCAAAGCGCCACACGGGCTCTTGCGAATTCCAGGACAAATACCTTTGGCAACCTGATTCTAAACAAGTTTGACGTGACTCGAAGAAACACATCAACACCTCTTTCCGTTGCGTGGCCGTCAGACCTGGATGAACTACGGGAAGACATGATCGCATCCATGCAGTCCATTTATGCGACGCTTTTCCTAACTGCCACTTCGACCATGGCACTCGATGCCGCCGGCTGGCCCCTGGATTTCAGAAATTCGACGGTTCAAGTGGTGAACGATATCGAGAAGCTATTTGCGGTCGATTGGGCGTGCATACTTACCCTAGTGGTCTTGGGTGGCTCCTTAGCCCTGGCCGTGCTGGGATGCTCCAGGAGCGCTGAGATGCGAAACTGGGACGTCGACGCGCCATCAAACGTCATACAGACAATTGGGCTTATAGCGGGTAGTGAAGAGGTGCTTTCGATGGCAATGGACGTGAAGGAGTTGAACAATCAGGATGGAGAGAGGACATTCGAGGAGACTGCCACTACGAGATGGAATTGCGGAAGAGCGCTATTCATGGTCGAGGCCAATGGCGGAGAAAGGTTATTACGGGTTCATCCTTCATGTACATAGTTTACATGATATCTTTGTCAGTTTCAATGCAAATGGTTTAAAAGGCGTGTCAACGTTGCTCTGAGCAGGATGTTCCTATGAATAAGAA
>SJVG01000778.1:0-18076 GCA_034774675.1 Scedosporium minutisporum
ATCCTCACTACCAACACCCCTCAGCCTCCCCGCCACCTGCTCCTCCCTCACCTCCACCTCAATCTCCTTAACCACCGCATCTGCCATCCTCCCCATCGCCAACCTCCCACCAGAAACCCTCTGCACCACCCCCTTCGCCTCCTCCGAAAACCCCTTCATGACGAGCCACCGCGGCGTCTCAGGCATGAACCCCAACACCATAGCCTGCATCAGTGACGGCGCAGCCCCCAAGCCCACCATCCACCGCCACCCCGTCTCACGGGCCCCGTACTCAGCAAACAGCCACCCGATTATGTACGCAAACACCTGCCCCAGCGTGATGAAGAGGATATTCGTCGTCACGAGCATGCCCCGAAACGCCGCGGGCGCCATCTCGGCAATGTAGAGCGGTACCACGAACGAGGCGGCGCCCACGCCCGCGCCGACTACGCAGCGGCCCATCACCATGCCTGATACCGTCGAGGAGAAGGCTTGGATTAGGGCGCCGATTGTGAAGAGGATGTCGGCGAAGAGGATGACGCGCTTGCGGCCGAGGCGGTCGGCGAGGATGGAGGAGAGGGGTGAGAAGAGGAGGGCGAAGAGGGCTGTTGAGGAGGTTATTATGGATTTGTCGAAGGAGGTGAGGGGTCGGTTGGAGAGGGAGGTGTCGATTGAAACGAGCGTCGCTGATATTACTCCGGTGTCGTCTGCTCGAGAGAGTTAGCCTTCTAGCCTCCGCTCGCACGGAGGACACGCGACGGAGAGAATACCCACATCCAAACAAGAGCCCGCTGATTCCGGCCGCTATAGTCAACGCCCAAACGAAAAATGAAGGCCTCCCTTCCTCAACCTTTCCGATCCTCGCATTCTCTAAGCTACTACTGTCGTCATTGAGCCCATCGTCAGCGCGAGGCATGAGCAGCGCATCTTGAGAGTCCGTCATTGTGCCCTGTCGCCGCAGCCATTACCTGGGAGTATGGTACGGATAATAGCGACAGACGAGAAAACCGTGTCTAAAAGTCGAAAAGTCGCAGAGGGAATATTGGGGCATCCAGGGGGAGAGTGGATTGTTGAGACACAGATGAGGTCGTGTGAGGCTCAGCTCGGGTTGGGAACTGGACAGTGTTAATGAGAGACGTCATCTGGAATTAGCACGTGGGCACAGCTGCGGGCACCCCACACAATATGTCAAATGCCAGGCCCGTTCCTAGGTTCCTGGCAAGGGTCTGGGGAAATATATCAGATGTATTATTATTGCATATATATTATTCGGAAAACGCCTTTTCATCACATAGCACAGGAGATAACCTGGGGAGCGCTCTCCAAGCAAGTGATACCGATATTGAATATTCTAATACGTATATTCATCCATACATGAGAAAGCCATTTAGTCTATACATGTCGTCACAGACCCTAAAAAGTGAAGCTGAAGTTAAGCCCAGAAATGGAATATATACTGAAACTACACAATAATGAACCTATTCTCCAAGCTATGCAAACCATCAAATCCTGCAAGGAAAAGAGACCGTACCTCCAAAACATTCCAATGGGCTAGCGAAGCAAGAGACTCTCTAAAGTGCCACCTCACTCCATATCAGAGGAGAAGAACAAAAAAGGAGGCCGTCATAATAACGAGATAGATGTGAAAATAGGAAAACATGCGGAGAGGCACAGAAACAACTAGTCAGTCAGTCTTTCTTAAGAAACAGGTCAAGGGACAGAGAAACACGCTCCGAAATGAGAAGCAGGTAGGGCGACCGAATCCCAGTATAACACACAGTCGGTTCAGAATAGCAAACCAAAAGAAGTAGGAAAAAAAGATAAGGTCTAAAAGAAGGGAGAAAAAAACTCGCACTCCAGGGGTATATACTTCTTTCCATCTCTCTTCGCATATGTATGTGTTTGTGTTGTGTGTTCGTGCGTACATCCTCACCATCCATTTCCTCAGACGCCATTAACCGCCCCATCTCCATCCACAGCGCCTTCTTCACCGATCGGATCCTCCGGTATAATGCCGTTTTGCCTCTCCCAAACCTCCCTCCTAATCCTCTCGTCCTTCGCCTTCCTCGCCCTCTCCACCTCCTCGAACCCGCCCGATTTTTTAAGCTTACCCCCCTCCACAAACTGGTTCAGCTCCTTCTGCAGCGCGCCGCCCTTCCTCCCCTCCAGCTCCTTCTGCCGCAGCTTCTCCGCCCGCTCAATCGCCTCTAGTCGGTCCTCGTGGTTCGGCCTCAGCGCCCGCACCTCGCCCAACACGCCCTCCTTGGCAGCCGACGGGTCGGCACCGCCACCAATCATGTCGAGCGTCTTTGAAAAGTTCCGCGCCGTACCCGCGCTCGCGCCGGTTCCGTTGTCCTTCATCTGCTCCTTGGTAGCCTGCTCCACGAGCGAAAAGGTCTCCGCGGCCTTCTCGAGGTCGTCGCGAAGATCAACCATCAGATCCTCCATAAGGCGCAGTTCGTCACGACCCTGGCAGACATCCTCGAGTTCCTTCTCCCAGATCTTGGTCCAGATGGGCTTCTCACGGTTCATGTAGTCCTCCATCTTCTTGAGCTCCTTCGACAGCAACATGATATCCTTGTTGACAGTCTCCAGCTGCCTGGGCAGCGGTCGCACGCCGCGATGCACCACGTCCTTGCGCAAATCCTCGACGAGATCCTGGAGGTCGTCGACCTTGGCCACCAGCCGGTCCGAGTTGGCGTTGAGCTCCTTCCTACCGTTCGCCACGTACGAGTAGCCCTCGGCGCCTTCGGCCGTGGGTACTGATGCGCTGGTCGCCACCATCTTGAGGTTGGCCGCCTTGCTCCGGATGGTTGACATGGCGCCCTGAATTTCAGCCTGGAAGCCGGAGAAGGTCTGGCGAACCACCGCCAGGTCGCGGCGAATGCTCTGCAACTCCGCCAAGTGTGAACCGTCAAGTTTCTTACCGGATGTCTTGGGGCGGGACCCATCTGCTGGCGGCGACATGACTACGGGGGGCGCCGATGCCAGCCGAGCCACCTCCTTCGCAGTCTCTTGTTGGCGATCGGAAACCCTGACGATCGCCGCACTTTGGTCATCGACATTCTGCTTTACCTCTTGGACTAGCTTCCTCAACACCCCAAGCCCGTCATCAATATGTCTCTTGACCTCGTCCAGCGGTTCAATGTTCAAGACAAGAACTGTCCGGTCTCGAATATCCGATAGGTCCTCCAGCTCGTGACGGACACCGGACACGGGGTCTTGGATGTAGATATCGGGGAGGTCGACGCCGTTGTGGTGCGTATTCCAAGAAAACTTCTCGATGAAGGCCAGCTGCAGACGGCCGATAGAGAGCTCGCTGATGCCCTCAGGAAGGACATATTTTTTGACCTTGGACTTGTATTGCAAAAATAGAGTGAGTTCCTTGGTGGGAGAGGTCGGAGACTCTTGGAAGTAGCTGTCTCCCTGTCCGGCGGCAGCAGGCGGGGTCTGCGGCCTCGGCCTGCTATCCTGCCCATCGGCGTTCGGCGCAAAGGGCTTCTCCTCCTCGGCGGAGTCAAATCCAGAGATGGGGATGGTGTCGACCATAGGCCCCTGCAGCGTTGCGCTTGGCTTGTACTCCTCGGGCGAGCGGTCTGGGACAGCAGCGGGAAGCTCCGCAGCCAGCGTTGACTCCTCTGACGGGCGAGGCATCGGTGAGGAATCCATCCCTGTTATCCTAGACTGGCTCGACATATCGCGCTTGTGCCTTGGCGGTGTCTCCCGGACTTGGACGGCCCTGAGCGACTCCTTGAACTCTCCTCTTTCGCGATTCGGAATTGGCAGATTTTGCGACGGGAGCAAAGGGACAGCTGGAGCACCCAGGTGCCTAGCCAGTTGGAACTGTGAATACCGTCGAGACGCCCTCCTCTCCAGCTCCCCGCCCTTCTGGAGAGCAGCCAGAGCCCGCTGGCCCGACGACTGTTTAGGCGGGGGTGACGGAGGAGGAGGCGGCGGCGGCGGAAAGTTATCAATGCTGAACTCTCCGGGACCCGCCGTATTCGAAGGAATACCCCCGCTTTCTGGGTACGGAGGTTGAACGGGTAGGCTTTGCATAGTGTTGCTCGACAGAGAGGACATTCCCGAGTTCGCTGAGCCGCGCGTGTCGTCCCTTGGCGGGGGGAAACGGTTCTTACCCGGCGCACCCTGCGGGTCGCGGTAGTCGTTCTTGTTAATACCATCATCGAGCATCGTCGTAAGGCCGCTATTCGTGCTCGATACGGTATTTGTGCTCGTAGTCCTCTCGGGGATGGAACCGGAGCTGCCCGTGCTACTACTTTCCCTGTCCCTCGCCGTCTTTTGCCTTAGCTTTTGTTGTTTCCGCTTGAGGCCATGAAGCAGATTTATTATGATATCGCGTATCCTCGGTAGATATTTTTCCAGGCTCTCGGAGCTCGCTTCTTGGCTCAAAGTGGCCTCGAGAATATGCCGTAACAATTCAGGGACATTTCCGAGGTCGGAGGTATCAACATTAATCGCGCTAAAGGCGCGACAGGCCATGTTAAATTCATACCCAAGGCGAACGTAGACATCCGACACCTGGCCATCCGTGGCTTGACCACGGGACCATTGTGTTAAGGTTTCGAGTAGCTGTTTCGTAGCGACGAGGAGATGAGTTACACTCTTTTCGATCTGCGATAGTGGGACGGAGGAGCTATTCGGCGGTTGCTGCTATGCGGCGTTAGAAAATCTACGAACGAAAGGATAAAACAAAGAAAATAAAAGAAACCAAAAATATGTATACGACATCGAGAATATATGGTGGCGCTGAGCCCATCTGATGCCGATACGAGACGCCATGTCGGACAGGCCAGGTTACCGGGTATGATGAAAGCTATCCTCCAGAGTAACGACTAAATCGGGCACTCACGTTGGGTCTTCTCGCGCCGGGGCCTCCTTGGCTGGATCTCGATGAGGCTCCAGAGCCACGAGATTGGATAGTATTAGGCGCCGGTGATATCGATCGTAAGGGAATATTCGGCGGAGGACCTGGCTCGGCCCCAGGAGACCGTCGCTGCATCAGCCTTGGAGGGCCAGAAGCCTGCATAGTTGTGGAAGATGGTGGTTGCGAGGATTTCGGGTTCGTGGTTAGAGATGAGTCGGGTCAACCGCGCCTTCGAAGGCTGAGGCCAGTGCCCGAAATGATGACGGGTTAACGGGTCAAGAATCAAGGTCGGAGCGATGAAAGGTTGCCAAGAAGATCATGGAATAGTCAGGAAATAAATGGAAATTGTTAGATCGTGGTCATCGTCGGAAGGCGCAGTCTATCGGGATGGCGATGGGGAATGGAAAACCCCCCCTTATGGTTGAAGACGAGAAGAGGGATATTGTTGCGACGATGGACGTAGGGAAGGTCACAGCAGTGGTACAATTTGTCCAGTGAGCACGAAGTAGACAATAATAGTGGTGATGATGGCCCGGACCCCGGTAGAATAGCGGCGGATCCCCAGGGAAGGAGTTAAATGGAGGAATGTACGAAGTATTGATTGACTATAATAGTGACTTGGTAGTGAATTACTGTCGTTCCACTCCAATAGTACTTCCTCTTCGGGTTTGGACTGTTTTCGGGAAGGAAGGGAGGGAGGTGAGCAGTAGCGTATCATGGAAGGAGGAAACCACTTCGTACATTGAACCTGTTGGAGAGCACGGGCGCGAACATTGGAAGCCTGAGCAGGGACAAATGACGCCCACGGCGGTGATGCTACTCTGGACAATCTGTGCTGCTGCAATTAACTGCACAATGCAGGGTCAAGAAAACTGTGTTTTTGGAACTCCGGCTGAAGCTACAACCAGAAACATTGAGAACCTCGCGACTCACATACCTAGAGCATCAATAACTGGATACAAGTACCGCTGGCTCGGCCATCCAGGGTATCTATCTATACTATGGGCGAAGGAGTGTACATGAACTTCCGGCAACACGTGATAGATAGTGCTCTATGCGAAGTACATCGTGACTTATCACCGTGTCGCTTCTTCTGTTTCACAATGTGAAATCGAATCGTCTCTGCGTTTCTGCCTTTTGCCTGCATCCATCGTTTCGGCTCCCGCCAAATTGGCTCCCGAGTCTTCCCAGTATTTGAGAAATTGGATTTTGGACTTGATGTCATTATCCCGATTCTATTATTGAGTTTACTACCGGCTATTAATATCAACCCATCCCATTTCCCTTGAGCCCCTTCTTCACATGCTGCGGAGTCAAAATCAAAAATACTTTTATAATTCGGTAATTCAGCATTCGGAAGCACCAACAGCGGAGAGGCATCAATCCAGCAAACGAAACGAAACAAGCCCCAGTGCTAAACCCCATCAGGATTTAAAGTTACGAACGAAAAAATACCCATGCACTGCAGCTGTCGCAATGGGGTGAAGCACCCAAGGAGTCCGGAACTTTACATGTCTCGACATGGTCCGACCCATAATCGACCCAGGCACTCCCTTCTCAAAGAAAAAGTCCTTCCTCAGTTCATCGGTGAGCTTCTGGACAGCTTTGGCCCTCGAAAACATGTCCTTCTCGTAGGCTTTGACTTGCTTGTCAAGAGCATCCGCGCTTCCACCCTGTGCTACCGCCGCAATGACCGCCTTGCTGAGGTGTAGCGCATCCGCGAGCCCGATGTTCACGCCTTCACCAGCGAATGGCGTCATTAGATGCGCTGCATCACCGGCGAGCGTGACGCCCTTCACGTGGTCCCACGTGGCTCCCACGGGGAGCTGGTAGAGCGAACGCGTTTCGTACGAATCTGCCTTGGATACGGCGTCCTTGAAAACGGGCGCCCAGTCGTCGAGTTCTTCGAGTATCTTTGTCTTTGCTTCTTCAAGACTCAGGGACCGGTCCGCCCAGTCATCCGAATCTCGAACCACAGACACACTCATCGATAGCGATCCGTCTCCAAGTTGTTGCATAGACACTCTCTTGCCGTCTGCATGGGCGAAGACGCTTCCCTTATTCACAAACTTGTAAACCTCGGGTGCGGTCTCCTTGAAATCTGATACCGTAATGCTGTACTGTCCAACTCTGGCAAATTCGGGCTTGAGGTCTGGGTCTAGGAGACTCCGCACCTTACTCCAGGCTCCTTCTGCACCGATGATAAGATCAAATCCGGAGGCTGTCGAGTCCTTGAAATGGATTGTCCTGTCCGCGTCGACCTTGACGAGCCGGTGGCCCCATTTGATCATGTCCTCCGGAAGTGACTTAATGAGAATCTCCCGGAGCTTGACGCGGTCAATTTCTGGTCGTTCTTCGACCTTGTTGGAGCTTCCAGTAGCTTCGTGCTTCAAGAAATCCTTGCCATGCCTATCGGTGATCATCATAAACTGACCCTCGTACCGCGCATGCTTCAGAAATTCATCCCACAGGCCGGCTTCCTTCATAGCTCGGAGGCCGGTCGATGTGTGAAGGTCTAGAGTGCCACCCTGGCCCCGAGCGTCGAAGGCCGGTTCGCCCTCAAAAACGGTGACGTTGATGTTGGCTTGGTGCAAAAGCCTTGCAACCGTGCAGCCTGCAACGGCCATGGAATATTCGGTCAGAATCTAGATCTTTCAATTCTCCCTGTTTGGTGCTGAGCAGTGAACCTACCAACTGGTCCTGCGCCGATGATAGCGACTTTGATCGAAGTCATTCTGCCAACCCAGACGTAAAATCAATCTAAACTTCTTTGATATTCAAGCTGGGTTACTCTGCCTGGATCATCCTTTCACTAATAGGCGATTTATATATTCACGTTTCAAATTGACCGACGGCGTCAGAATCTCGGCTTCAGCCGCAGCGCTAGGCAACAAGATGGGTGAGATCAGTGGCTAATACGACGAAACCGGTCGACGAATGATTCTTTCAATTCATGGCTTGCTTCTAATTACTAGTCTATGCCTATTCCGATTCGAGTTGCCTCTCGTAAACTTCTATTTGCATTGCATCCTAAGAAGGCCTCCGGCTCACAGTGCCGAATAAAACCTTCTTACAACACAACCCAGTCCGAATCTCGCACTCCTGCCTCGATGATAGCGTCCGGGATCGTCTCCTCATCCGGAAAGTGTTCCGCGATAACCGGCACGTCTTGTTGCCGCGAGCGTAAATGGGCAGCCTGCTTTAAGACTTCGCACTCACATCCGATAAGGCAGGGCGCTGGGCGGAGAGGAGTCCAGTCATCAGTCCGACGGCTGGGAACGTCGGCAGCAAGCCGGGCGGCCATTTCCTTTGTAGGGAGACACCCCTGCGCGCACTCCTCCCTCAGTACTTCCTCTAGATGCGCGTGAAGGGCGCGGTCCTGTCGGGGGATGCTGAGCTCGTGGTTGGCGTACCGATGGCTTGCCAACCACCTGAGCTCGAGAATCAGCAGGACATCCCAGTAGATATTATCGCGTTTCGCGGGGGCTAGTCCCCGGAGACACATTAGTCTGGATTCCCATATTAGTGTCTCTATGCCCCAGCACAGCTGAAAGCAGGCTAGGTTGTAAAGAAAAGTAGGACTCGACTGGATGTTGACGGTTGCTGCTGAATTGTTGCGCCGATAGCCCATCCACTCGACGTACAAAACTCGATTGAAATGTGTGCTCCAGCGCTTGCCGATCCGTTGGAACGGGACAATTTCTGCGCGGTGGAAGGGCATCATGTAGGCGAGTAGACGCTTGGCATCTTGTTGACCGAGGGCCGCGATGAGCCGGCTGGTTGCTAGGAACATGCGAATAGCGACCTCGTCCTTAGGCGATGTGAGGACGGACAGAATTTCTGTCTTTTTGGGGTCTTGCAGCCGGCGTTGCTGGGCTTGAAACAAGGTATTCATTTTTGGGTTGTCTAGATGATGAATATGATTTTTATGTTTGGTTTTTGTGTTAGTCTTCGAGATGAGACGATATGTTTCCGCGTCTCGAGGAGGGAAGATTTGAATCGTATTTGAAGACACGTTCTCGGGACTGGACAAAGACCTTCAGTCCTGAGAAGTAAAGACATTGTGCACATTGTCTCTTTTAACAATACACAATGAGAAATAGGATGAATTGTCTATGATAAAAGAGGTCGTGTTTGGAATCACTCCCGCCCATTCTCAGTCCTTGTCTCGCTTTGTTGGAACACAATATGCTTCTTCCAGGTCCATCGTTTCGTAACGTCACCTTTCAGCGGAACAAAGGAGAAGACTCTTCCAGCAGGCAGGTGAAAGACAAAGCGATTAATGGTAGAAAATAGGAGGTTTAACAAAAAGAATAGCAAAGTGGTCACGATCAATGACCAACTTCCAGTTCAAGGACAAAAAAGGACTCTCCCTCGGGGAATCGAACCCCGGCCACCTGCGAACTTGTTCTATGACAAGCAGGTATCCTGACCACTAGACCAAGGAAGATTGGTTGGAAAGGCGTCACTTCTGTGTCTATATATAGCTATCTCAAAATGATGACTAACCCCAGCCTTTTACCTTCGTTCCCGCCACATCAAGATCTCTTCAACCAACTTTTGTCCTCTGTTGCAACGTTTTTGTCAAGAATATCCCGATTCAACGACGCGAGGCAGGTAGTCAGATATTTCAATAAGCCCTCTGGCGATCGGAATATTTGGTCTCCTTAATACAGGCTCCCTGAGCCATATTCTGTATTGAATTCATATCGTCAGACATTTGCATTCCGTTGTGCTACGTCACGCTTCTCTACCACGAGAGAATACTTATATATACAGGAATTTATGCCGGCACTCCCGAGCCAGGATCATCCACGCGTCTTAGTTTTGCACTTCTCCTTCCATCCAGATCTCTAGTTTAAGCACCAAAGTACTCCTTGATGCTTGGGAAAACACCCTTATACATGGCACCGCTCGGAGGCTCCATAGAGAACATGTCTAAACAGGCACATCATTAGCAACTAGTTCCTTCTCTAAGAAAAACTTGTACATGTTAAAACTTACAGTCAGCCCACCAAGGACCGGCGCTCCAGAGGAGGAATCCAGCCCAGACGTCGCTGTTGTCGGAGAGGTGCTTAAGACCGTTCTTGAGCGCCTCGATACACGTGGGGTTGCTCGCACCAGCAATCTCGCCGAGGATGGCCTTCTTGCCGTTGGCCTTGAACCAAGGGGTAGCGAGGTTGAGACGCTCGGCGCCGATGGTGCCGCTGACGCAAGCCTCGTTTGTTCCGGAACCATCGGAATCTGGGTTATTCTATGTCAGTTTGGCCGGCGCCATTTCCTAATGGAATGTGGGAAATGGGTGGGGATCTAACCAAGATATTGGTGGAGCTCGTAGAAGAGCTTCGATCCGGTATCGTCGGCGGGATCAGTAATATCCTTCATGGCCGCAGCAGATCCAGAGTCAACCTGCGCCTCGAATTAGCATGCCAACCCGAACAAAATCTCGCATTGGATCGAACGAACAAAGTGCCAGGCACCGCTCCACGAGTTGGCCTCCAAGAAGATGAACTGGCTAGTGGCACCCGCGGCGCGGATACCGTTGACAGCAGCCTGGTTGAGATCGGCGACAAGCTTGTTGTCCATATCATGGTACTCGTTGTTGGTATCGAAGATGACTTTGTCGTTGTCCTTGAAGCGCGCGGCGACCGTCTTCCACCAGGCCTCGAAGCCGGCTACGTCGGTGATGATGTCTCCATAGTATCGCCCTAGTCCCTGTGTGTTAGTACCGGTGGTGTGTAGCATCGGTATTGAAATGTGCGCAACTCACCGAAGTTGTGGGGATCGAGCACGGCATAGGAGCCCCTGGAATTTTGGTCAGTTCGATTCGAACAACCGGCAGAGCTAACTTATTTCAACTCACTTTCCAGTGATGTATTTGATAGCCTGTCACCTCGTCAGTGTTCTGACCAGAATAAATAAGCAGAAAAATAAAACCTGAGAGACAAAGAGGAAAACCAATGAAGTGTAGTTTAACTTACATCGTCAAGACCGGTAAAGTACGTCTCATTAACAGTCCCGGTAAGCTTATCCGGAACAACTCGCTCCCTGTAAACCGTTAGAAGAGCCTCCGGGACTAAGCCTGCTATCTCAACTTACATCATAAACGCCACGCGGAAAGTATTGATGCCGTCACCCTTAAGCGTATCGATGGCGGCCTTATCAGGCCAGACGTAGTCCTTGTTTAGCTGTCCAGGAAGATTCAGGTTGCCGAATTCACCACCGGCAACATTAACTCCGGTGAATTGGAAGGTGGCCCGCTTGTTGAGGGGGGAGTCCTGAGCCGGGGCGGCGTTGACGGCGCCGACGGCGGCAAGACCCGCACAGAGGTCGAGGAACTTCATTGTGTGTTGAATGCTGGAACAAAGGATGTACGACTGGAGATAAAAAAAACCAATTTTATTCTGATTCTGTGCTAGCGAGCTTCCATAGAAGCTCTGGGGCCTATCTCGACATATATACGAATTCCGTTCAGCCTTACAATACACGAAGCACCTGGTGAGAAACGAGGCTTCGGACGTCTTAGCTCCGCCATAGTATAGATTCATGAGTAGGAATTAATCTGAAGAAAGACCGAGGAAACGTCACAGGTTCCTGGGACCCGGGCGATAATTTAGCATGGACTGACTTCAGTCATGATCTGGGGTGCGGGCCATCTTAACAGACTCATACCAGAAGATATCCTAATGCCGACAGAGGTCCGCAGGAATATGCACGCGAATCTAAGATGGGCCAATGATGGACCTTCTAGGGATCTCGGCTGTGGGAAAGTGAATCTCCCCATTCGAGAATAACATAGCCCAATATTATGGAAACTTATTCTCCACGCGGATAAACGGCGACCATGTCGAGCAACGGCCCCTCAGCTTGCAGGAAGTTTCTGAGCCCCTCCTCGGCTAAGGGGTGCTTTTCCTACTCGTAATTCGGCACACTCTGCACAGACTAGGGATCCCATCCGAGGCGACGCTGGTCAAGTAGACCAGAAACCTGGGTCGAGGGGGAGCTGTCTAATACTTAGAGAACGGTTCCATTTCCAGATCCGGTCATCGGGCGGCGTTGCTCCGCGGTTCTGGCAGGCGCAGGCATGACGAAATATAGCCTCTTTTCTGAGAGGCTAGAAGCATGATTTCGCATCCCGCAAAATGCTCCCTGTAAGTCAAATTTATATCGGTGAGCATTGAGATTTCATAGGGTCCAAGGTGTCTGGAGTAAGGTGTTTCTCGTGTAGATGTTTATGCCAAGACTTATATACAGGTGCCAACAGCTGTAAATATTGACGGAGCTGCCAACACTAAAGTCTCATCGATGACTAAGCGAATATTTGAATTGAAAACTGCATGAAGCACCTGGCGAGAAAGATTCAATGGTCCAGTCCATCATCGAATACATGCAAGACCGTCGCAATGCAGGCTACACGCTGCTTGCTTAAGAGATCCGTGTGGAAGGGTAAGCTGAAACTTCTCCTGCTCTAATACTACGGCTCTCGACTTTCCCAGCTAACAAATACCTCCCCTGCAGGCCCCAACATTGTCCCGTAAGTTCTGTCACGCGCCATCGCTCACCCGAGAACCCAGCTCGAAACCTCCCCCAGAGAGAATCTCGGATCCTAACGAACAACCTAGTCTCCCAATCGTGCGACCAGAGCCCGGAAAGAAAGTCCCACCCATCCGAACACGAGCTCGCTCCGCGACTATCCTGCCCAGCTTCGTCGGGCTCAAGTTTCAGGTCTACAATGGCAAAGTGTACCACGACGTCGAGATAAAGGAGGAGATGGTCGGACACAAACTCGGGGAATTCTCGCCGACGCGGAAGCCCTTCATCTGGGACAAGAATTAGTGCCTGTGTTCCTTGGGTAGTTGTTGTATTCTGGGGTGATCAAGTGAGAGGGAGATCGAGAGAGCAGGGGGATTCATTGTAGACATCTCTGTACTATACTGTCACGATACAATACCATTTTACGAGGGAATAAAGGACGTCCTGAGAAAGGGAACAAAATCTTCATTGATCGAAACTACTAATTTGTTGTTTTCATGGTCTTGCATCATTAACCTTTGTTTCCTTTGTTTCCTAGGAGAGTATTCCCCTCGTAGTCCGAACGCCAAACTCCCATAAACGCCAGCCAGCAGAATATCTATGCGAGCTTCTCGTAGTACAGACTAAAAAGAAGAGAAGATTGCCGTCTAGCGACCACAACTAAACCCTCTAAAAGCACTCATCGGTAGAACTCGCTCCTTTTGACGTTAACCCCATACTCAGACAAGGCCATACCAAGGTCCTCGATAGAGAGAATCGTCTTATTCGCACTCCCGCCGCTCCCACCACCACCGTACCCCGCCCGCTGGATACCCAACAGCGGGCCACCTCTCGATTGGTCTTTGCCGGGTTGCGCGCCGCCCGCTTGCTGACCGGGGATCGGGAACCCAGCTGCCGCTCCGAGGTTGCCCATGGGGTTGTTCGCGTTGGTGTTGGAGGCTCGTATCCGGCTGTACTGGTACGCGTCGGCCGAGACGTCGGCGATGAATTTTTGCGTCGCGAGGGCTAGGAGGCGGGCGAGGCGGGGGTCGGTCTGTGGAGGGGGCGGTAGGCCTGCCTTGGTCATGTAATAGTGCGTGACGGCATCTGGGATCTGGTTTTAGGTTTTACCTGGGTTAGCGAGAGATGAACTGGAGGAGTGGGGTTTGATATAGGTGTCGTGTGACTCCATACAATAGGCGCATAGTCGTCCATCTTGGATAGGAACTCGCGCAGCGATGTATCCTTTTTGGTGGGCATTCGCGACTCTGGGATGGCCGGCGCCACTGTGGCGACGGTTGTGTTCTGGGTAGGTTGGGAGTTTGGCGCGGTGAGCGCCTGCTCGGGGTTATCAGGCGCGTTGGAGTTGGTCGCCATTGTCGATGGAGACGTCCTGTATCGAATTATATTAGAATAAATTAGGTAGATGTCGTACGTGTTGAGTAGGAATCGATGCGCGGATGATGAAAAGCGATATATTCGTTTAGATTCGGTAACGGAGGTTGGAGTCTTGGATGTCGGTCGCGGTGGTTCTTGGTTAACGCCGCTCGCCAAGTCGAGGTCGGTTCCGGATATCACGTGACAGGATTTTGAGCCTGGGAGCACTTGGAAGCAGGGAAGAGCGGATGGGGTAATTATCCAATAGAATTCCTGATTGTTTTTCAAGCATCTTGAAGTCATTACATTATAGATTTTAGAGTTTTCATGTGCTCACAGTTGCAGTGTTGAGCTGATTCAGATCCATGTGAGGATGAGGGTCAGGGAAGAACGACCCGCCTTCACAGTAGCATCCTTGGAGTGTTCAATGTTCTAGTCATTGATACTCTCAAAATTGTTAAAATCAATAAATTCATATCAAACCGTTCCAATCCCTTTTTTTGTTAAAAGCACCTTTCAAGGATATCATCCCACATGGTCTATTGTTAATACACACAGCCCTGATATAGTAGCCAGACCTACCCACCCTCTGTCTGTTATGCTTATGAGTAAAGCCCAACTCAAGTTCCCTGCTGTCCTGTTCCTGGGCCCCACTCACATGGTGGTATACCTGGAGTGTTAAATTGGTAGGTACGTCCTCACACATGGGCAACCTGCCTCAAGTAGTTCTCAAAAAGAATTGCGGGTCTGAAGGTGATAATATCCCACTGACTGAAAAGGACTCCACTCCAACAATGCCCTTCATATACGAGGGTAGGAATCAAGGGGTCCAATCTCAAGCCTGCGCAGAAATGAAATCTCTCCGTTCCACCTCTTAAACAGGAAGCTTGAACTTAGCTCCCTTGAGAACTTTCTTGTAGTAGATCCAGAAGAAGTCGCTGTAGAGGATGGTCTGGATGATGCCAGCAACCACGGCGATCCAGTCTATGTTTCGGTCGGGTTCGGTGACGTAGCGGTAGACCCAGTTGGGGATGTAGAGGGCGCGGTAGATACCGAGCGCGAAGAGGTAATGCGTCGTGATGGTCTCGGCCTCGCCGGTTCGCTGGAGCATGAATAGCTGGGGCAGAATGGCGACGGACTCGAGCCAGATGGAGAAGGCCCAGAGAATCTCCATGACAGTGTAATAGTAGGGGAAGAGGACGGCGAGGATGGCAGCGCCGGCAAGCAGGTATTGGACTCGGAACGTGTCGGTGCTAGGGTCGTTGGTCGGTTTGTATGTCGTGGTCATCAAGTAGAGCGTGTAGCCCTGAGAGCTGATGAAGAGGATTTTGAAGATGAAGTTGTATGGCGATCTCGTCCAGAACAGATCTGTCATGAATAGTAAGTAACAGTGCGGAAGGCCGATTGCGCCTAGACCATTACCGTCGCTAGAGAGTCGGATACATACCAAGATATCTTGTAATATATACAAGGAAGTAAAGAGCTTGTGACTTGAAGCTGATGCCCGAGCAGCTCTGAGATCAATGGTTAGTTGCGTGGTCCTTCCTCTGGGCGGGTCCGTCGAATCGCGCTCTCCCAACCCCTGGAAAGATACGAACCTTGGACTGGGTCATCTTATGAAGAAGAATCAGAATAGAGACGAGATGGGACAAGTCGCCCAGGACTCGGAAGAGGTTGAGCGACATGATTGCAGAGGTCGTAGCAGTTATCGTGGGAAAAATGCGACGACTTCTGACGAGTGTGTTGCTCAGCGAGCTTGAAGCTTTTTGGTCAGGAACATTAGGCTTCGAAAAAGTGAAGTGTCCTTTTGAACGCGGTGGCAGGTACACTTACATTGGCAGGCGTGCTTTGGCGGCCGGATAGGCTATTTCAATAATAGCCGGTGTTTTGCCGGAGGTGCCTAACGCGAAACATAACGTTGATGGCCGACGGTAGTTAGTTGCACGGGCTCCCATTTAGTACTGTCTAGCGCTTCATCAATTGTTCCGCTCATGTCGAACAGACAGAGAGAGGGTCGATATGAATCATCAATGGTGCCGTATGTCTCGGATTCTGCCACCATGGCCATTTCTCAGTTTTGTTTTACCTGTGCAACAATAGTCGTCGACGACTAAGGAAATTATCAGGCGCTGATTTACAGGCCTACTCGTAGCCGTTATGACGAAACATCAAGAGCCAGGCGATCCGGATCTCCACAGACGGACATCCATGAATAGACTTCCGCAATTATCGTCCACTCCCTTCTCGGCATAGCAGCCGACGCAGGCGGATAACCTTACATAACCTCACAGACAGCCCAAAGCAGGAACGGATGCGGTGGAAAGCGCAGGGCTTATTTTCCTTGAGCTGATCGGCGAACTGCATCACTTTAGCAGGTTGGACTCCAGAACACGAGACTTCCAAGAGCAGTTCGTCCCGTTGATGCAAGCTTCCATCCAATGGTCTACCTATATTCAGGATATAACGCAAGGACGAGGTATGCAAGTTCTTATCGGGTCTGGAGGTCGGACTATCGAACGCCCCCGAGCAACTCCCACAAACCCCATGAGAGCAATGAATTCAATTATGCATGCAGTGTTCCAACTCCTCTTTTCTCGACCTTCTTGGGTTCTCTTCTCCCCACTTCGGAGTTACAGCATTGGACCATTCTTTTGGAACCGAGTCTAGCTTGCAGTGGGACTATCCGCAAGCGGGCAACTTCATGATCATGTGTATGTCGCTAACCTATGGGAACAAAAGCTGTTAAATGTGTCGCCAGTCTCACTTACAGAAGCACTTGGAGGATTGGGGGGTTTTCCCTGATCTAGCTTGGTTGCCATATATTGCTTGACGGCCTCACGGAAACGAACAGTCGGGAACCTACTATCTCGTCTTCCTCGAATGAGGTTTGACGTGACGAGTCATTGGCTACAGGTAACATCACACCCCATGAAACGCATCCATCACAAAAGAAGCTATGACCTTCCGCGGGGGGTTCTTGCAGGATATAATTGTGACAAGGGCCCGTGTTCTTTATTGCTATCTCGGAAGAGGTCAAGAGTCTAGATGTGATGGCTGCCCCGCCATTCGGAACAAGCCTATTCCTCCCCCCTTCTTCCTTCCCCGCACGCCGGGAACGTCAACAAGGGATCTCGGCGAGTCGCCGTTGAGGCCGACTTCTGTGGCTGGACTATACACTGCACTACAAGAAATGAGCGTGCAGATTGCAGAACTTTTCCTGCCTTGGGAAGGTCCTGTTCAACTAGCGCAATGCACCAAGTGAAGTCCCGAAGCTGCACTAATAAAGATCCGGAATTTAGGCTTCACGAAGGCGACTAAGTCCTGGGGCCAAGATAACATAAGCTGACGACCAGAAAATGGAGAGACTTGGTTGAGTCGGATTAGAAATTCACCAGACAAATTCGCCATCGCACCTGCACTTGAGTTGTATCGTCATGTATCGTGGGGGAGAAGACGCAGAAGGAGGGGCGAGGAATAGCGCGCAAAATCCAAGGAACTAGTTTACGGCCTGGAACAGCACCGCCAATTAGTTTCCGGTGGTTGTAAACTGGACCGTCCAGTGTTCAATGTTGTACTTCCCGGACTCACCAACCAGACACCACAATTGATACTACCCGACCCCTTACGGCAACGGTTGTATTAATGCCACCATCCATGAGCCACCCTGGGAAGACCCATGAAATTGGACATGTACCTAGCTAGATGGGGAAGGCCTTGCATCACACGCAACCAGAGGCAAAAAAGAGAAACACAAAAAAGTTGAGGAACAAAAAAATGTCGAGCCTGCCGCCAGCTTGCCTCCACCAATGTACAAGTCGGTGAGCTGGACTAGTTTCTGTAGATGACAGGTCCATGGATCCTGGTAGATTCATCTAGAAGTGTGGGGCAAGAGGAGGGCGAAAATTGTTGAAATACTCGATGACATCTCGTCTCTTTTGCTCTCTTCTTCTCCCTTGCTTCTGATACTTTTGATACCTCGTCTTCCGGGCCTTCCATAGCTTCGAGATTACGGATTACACACAGACAGCCTAGGCTTCTGAGGACATACGTCATTTACCAAGACCCACCGAGGCCCCATCCACACTTATACTAGAAGACTTGCAAGAAGTTTGCTCAAGTAGCTCTATACCTTACCTTGTTCCTCCCTCTCATCCAAAGCTCCCTCGATATTCCCAACTGCTCGAGCTCTCACCCAACCCCTCTTGAACTTCAACCCTCGGGCCGAGCTATATCTGCACCTACACTTACACCTCGCATCCACCTCCACCTCCATACACAAATCACAATGGCCCAAGATCATCATGCCATTCCAGGCCCTTACCC
>SJVG01000779.1:0-18076 GCA_034774675.1 Scedosporium minutisporum
CGCCAAGCATCATCAGCAGCAACCCCAAGCCGCCCGCCGAGCCGCCGGACCCCCACGCGGCCTGCCGCATGCACTCTCCCGCACCGGCCAGCACATCCCCTCGCGTACCACCAAGCTAAGCGAGAAGCTCGTCCTGCTCCCTGAGGCCGAAGAGGATGGTTTGCTGGAGGATGAGGAGCTCTCCGAGGGCGCCATTAATCGTCGTCTAGCCGAGGTCGAGGATGGGCCCTTGAGGGACGAGGAGAGAGATGTGCTGAAGAAGAGGGGTGGTATCCGCGGCAAGAGTTACGCCGAGCGTCTGCCCAAAGTTCAGAGGACAGAAAAGGTCTCGCGGTTGACGGCGTATTGTACGGCCCAGTCGTTCAAGATGAAGCAGACCGCCGATTTTTTGAAGAACCATCATGAAGCGAGGACGAAGCTCTATGATGATTGTCTTTACGTTATCTACGCTCTGCCTTTGCTACCCGGCGGAGATGGATATCGAGTGCGAAGCCGAGCCATTCTGAGAACCCCCGGAACGGGAAAAACGGTCGTCGACCTCGAAATTGAACGCAGCGAACAGGTCGCCCACGAGGGCTACTTCGACGAATACGCCTTCCAACAAAGCGAAGCCGGGCTCACCCCCAACGGCAACGACGAAGCCTCCACCCTACCCGACCCCATCAGCCGCCTCGTGACCGACGCCAAGAACTTCGCCGAGGTGTTCGTCTTCTCCTACGGCGTCGTGGTATTCTGGAACTTCACCGAGACCCAGGAGCGCGACATCCTCGCCGACCTCACCTTCGCCGAGAACGACACGGGCGTCGCCCTCCTCACGCGCCCGCTCGACCAGGTCGACTACGAGACCGAGGAGTTCCACTTCGAGTACAGCCCGGACGCGAGGAGGCCGCGCATCTTTAACGATATGATCACGCTGCTGCCGCGGTTCGATCATATGATTAAGCTTACGATTAGCCATGCCATTGCGCAGAGTACGAAATTGTGCTTTTTTGAGGAGAGGATGTCGGAGACGATGTCGGATGCGCAGCATGTGCCCAAGGATTTGGCGCTTACGGGGGAGCTTACGATGGGGAGGACGGAGATTGTGAAGATTTTGGGACAGCTCTTCAAGAGTCGCGTAGACATTAATCTCTGTAAGTAAAAGGGGCCCTCCAAACGAGTTTCTTTTTCCTCGGACTCCTTCATACTAACCTCCCCGATTTCAGCCTCCAACATGCTCGACGTCCCCAACTTCTTCTGGGACGCCGAACCCACCCTCCATCCTCTCTACGTCGCCATCCGCGAATACCTCGAGATCGACCACCGCATCAAGGTCCTCAACGAGCGCTGCCGCGTCTTCCTCGACCTCGCCGAGATCCTGTCCGACTCCGTCGCCGACTCCAAGATGAGCCACATCACCTGGATCATCATCATCCTCATCGCCGTCAGCATCGTCGTCACCGTCACCGAGGTTATTTTGCGCTTTGCTATTCTGGAGAAGTCGAAGCGGGAGAGCGGGGCGGGGGGGATGGCGAGGAATTTGACGGGTGGACGGGTGCTGGGCGTTGAGGGTTTGGATTTTGGACAGGGGCATCCGACGGTGAAGGTTCTTGGGGCTGGGCAGCATGGGGAGAGGGAGAGGGTCATGGATGACGTGAGGAGGTTGTTGGATGGGATGTCGGTTGAGGAGGTGAGGAGGTGGAGGGCTGTTTTGAGTGAGGAGCAGATGGAGGGTATTTGTGGCGGTTATCATTCCGAGTTGAAGGAGTTGTGAGAAATGACAGCTGAGAGTACAGGTTTTTTTTTCCCTTTTTCTCTTTCTTTTTCTGTTTTTCTTGAATAGATAGAAATCGGAGTCGTGGGAGAGCTTAGCATCAATAGTAGAAAACAGAATGGAGGGCCTCGCGGCCGAATGAATTTCACCCAAGCACATCAATTACTGGATGTATCGATATATTGATATTCACTTCTCACAAGACGGGTCCGTTGACCTGTTTTAAACTCGGCTTCGAAACTCCAATATTCACTCCAAACGAACGAATGATGATATACTTAGACTCCATTGATGCCAAACAAACACAGATACGCCCACGCTTTTTACAATAACTCCTCCCATCACCTCCCCTCGTCCGAGTACGCAGGTGATATATCCCCAACATCTCAAACCTCTCCTCCCATATAGGCCCCGTCATAGTATATAATCAATAGGCCCCTCCCATGTCCTTATACAAATGAAAACAACAAAGAAAATCATTCCACTACAAACAGGCCTAAACATCAGCCTGCTCAAGAGTCTGAAGCGGCACATACCCCTCCTCCTTCCTCCTCTCCCTTCTCCTCACAACAACATCCTTAATCCACGCACCCACACCCCACGACCCCCGTCTCCTCAACATCCCCTTGCCTGCAAGCGCATCATCCATAAACGAAGGTCTCTTCCAAAACTTGAGCAGCAGCGACGACACCACGACCGACACGCTACTACACGCCATCGCAGCACCCGAAGCCATGGGATGAAGGTGCAGTCCTAAAGGCAAAAACATGCCCATGGCGAAGGGCAGGCCGACGAAGTTGTACAGACACGCCCACGCGAGGTTGAGCTTGATGCGCCGGAAGATGTGCCGTGCGAGGTGCAGCGACGCGGGGATGTCCATGAGTTCCGTGGGACGCATGAGCACGATGTCGGCGGCTTCCATGGCCACGTCCGTGCCGCTGGCCATGGCGACGCCGACGTTGGCAGTCGCGAGGGCGGGCGAGTCGTTGATGCCGTCACCGACCATGGCGACGATTTCGCCGCGGTCCTGGATCTCTTTGATGATCTCCTGCTTCTGGTCGGGCGATACGCCGGCCCAGACGTTCTCCTCGGGGATACCGACGATGCGCGCCACCGCTAGTGCTGTGGAGCGCTGGTCGCCGGTTACCATGGCCGTCTTGATGCCCATCCTGTTGAGCACGTCGATAGTTGCCGCTGCGCCCTCCTTGATCGTATCCGCAAGGCAGATGTAACCGGCGTATTCGGAATTGATGGCGACGAAGATGTTGGTCGTGCCCGCGGACGAGCCCTTGCCTTCGGATCCCACAAGCTCGGACGCGTCGATGGCGTCCTGGGGAATGGTCACGTTGTTCTCTCTTAGGAATTTGGCATTGCCCACAAGCACCCTGAGCCGCGTCCGCTCGCCGCCGCCGCTTATCGCGGGCTCGACCTCGGCGCCGATGCCCCTACCCACGGCGGCCTTGAAATTGCCAACGCTGCCCTCAATCATGCCATCGGATCCAACGCCCAGTTGCTCCTTCGCCGCCACGAGCACGGCCTTTCCGACGGGGTGCTCGCTGCCCATCTCAGCAAGGCCCACGACGGCCCACCAGAGGCGCATGTTGAGCGAGCTGGCCGTCCAGGTCGGTGTTAGGCTAGCCTTGGCCACGCTCATTTTTCCATAGGTGATGGTCCCGGTCTTGTCGAGGACGACTTGCGTGACCTTGGTGGCAGTTTCTAGCGCAGCGCCGCCCTTTACGAGGATGCCATTCTCGGCTCCGACGCCGGTGCCGACCATGACGGCTGTAGGCGTGGCCAAACCGAGAGCGCAGGGGCAGGCGAACACGATGACAGAAATGCACAGCTTGATGCAAACCATGACCTTACCTCCACTCTCGTCCTTCAGGAAGATGGCAGGGGGATTCGGAAGGACGTGGCTCAGAACCATCCAGATGAAAAAGGTCAGGAAACCAAGGACAAGGATACAAGGAACGAAATAGCCGGCAATCAGGTCAGCAAGTCGCTGGATGGGCGCTCGTGTGGTCTGCGCTTCCTGGACAAGCTTGACGATCTGGCTCAGCTGCGTGTCCCGGCCCGCGCGAGTAACTCGGAAGTCGACACGGCCGTGACCATTGACGGTTCCTCCGATCATGACGCTACCCTTCTTCTTTTCCACCGGCATCGCCTCGCCGGTGACCATGCTCTCGTCGACATAGGTTTCGCCCCGAACCAGAATGCCGTCCGCCGGAATCTTGTCACCGGGGCGAAGAATAACAATGTCGCCGACCTGGATAAGCTCGGTAGGAATGACCTGCTCCTCCGACGCGTTGGCCTCGGCGTTTGCGGCGCTCTTCGTAGTGTCTTCCTTGACGTCGGGCTGATCCCAGTGCTCAGCCGCCTTCTCCGCGGCGATGGGATCGGCGTAGATTGTAGCCATGGAGGGTGCCAGAGACATCAACCGGGACAAAGCCTTGGACGTCTGGCCCTTGGCTCTATTCTCCAGGAATCTACCCAGAGTAACAAAAGTGATGAGCATGGTGCTCGTATCGAAGAGAATGCTGGGCCGCGTATGCGGAGGGCTGCAGACGGAGACCATCATGGCCAGGAGACTGAAGAAAAACGCACACGAGGTGCCGAGAATGATAAGCACATCCATGGTGGGTGACCTGTGCTTGATAGACCTGTATGCAGAAACGTAGAATCGTTTTCCAATGCCAAACTGAACGGGTATCGTAAGAACAAGGCAAATCAAATCGCCCAGGTAGAGACCAGGGACTATAACTATGCTGCCGAAATCTAGGGCAGGGATCATGGGTAGAATCATGCTTAAGAGAAAAACGGGAATCGCGAAGAAGAGGGAGGTCCTGAACGCCATGCGCCATTCATTAATCTCCCGCGTTTTTGCGAGAGATTCTAGCTGGGCATTATTGTCCTCGTTATCCGCAACTAGGGCGTCCAACCCTTGCTTCGAAATGACTTCAACAACGGCACGTAGGCCGATCAGGGCTGGCTTGTGCACCACGGTCAGTCGCGAGGATGCAAGGTTGACGGATGCCGAGTAGACGCCGGGTAAAGCGAGGAGAGTATTTTCAAGAAGCGTTGCCTCGGAACTGTCGAGGTTGCCGTACAGCTTTAGGTGAGCGGTTGAGTTCCCTCCCACATGGTCGTCGGATTGAGAAACGGTCGACAAGATAGTAGCCCCAAATCCTCGGTCCTCGATAATCTCGGTAATCTTGTCGGTGGGTAGTTTCTGAGTATCGTGGGTGATGACGGCCCGTTCGGCTAGAAGACTGATGTTGAAGCGCAGAACCCCATCAACGTCGGCGAAACCACCCTCGACGGCGGAGGTGCAAGCACCACAGGTCATACCCTCGATGGCTACCGTAGTTGTTGCAACGGACTTCTCCTTCTCATTTGCTGCGCTACCCGTTTCACGAACCGGTGTCATTCTCTCACTGCTGATTATCGTGGCGTCGAATCCGCGCTCCTCAATCAAATCGACAATCTTCTCGGGGCTTAACAGGGAGGCGTCGTGCTCGATAACGGCCCTCTCTGAGAGTAGAGAAATGTTGAAGCTTTTTACTCCAGGCACATCCTTGAAGCCGGCTTCAACGGACGATGTGCAAGCGCCACAAGTCATGCCCTCGATCCCAACCGTCGTCGTGGTATACTCTCTATCGAATGGGGCGGAACGGCGGGGAAGGAGGGGACTCGGGAGGTCGGTGGCGAGGACTTCGGCGTCGAACCCGCGATCTTCGACTATTTCTTGGATCTCCTCGGCGGAGATGGTTTGGGGATCGTGCATGACGACGGCTCGCTCCATGACGAGGCTGACGGAGACGCTGCCGACACCGGCGACGCCCTTGAAGCCCGACTCGACAGCAGACGTGCAAGCACCACACCTACGCGGCGGGGCGGACATTGTGAGCACACATCATGGCGCTGTAATGCGCAGTGGAAGGCTAAAAGGGAAACTCACGTCATGCCGCCTATCCTTAGTGTGGTAGTGGCCATGTGCGGCACGGAGAGGGAGGTTCTCCGAATGTCGGTATCCCCGTCGGGAACCTTGATGTATGAGGGCGCCATTGTAGTCTAGAAAAGCGCCGGAATTGGGAGCGTCGGGAGGATCGAGATCGAGAGGGAATACAGAAATCGAGGCAGAAAGCCAAACTTCCGGGCCTTTGTAGAAGAGTTGCCTCCTACCAAAGGTGAAACAAGGGGACCTTGGCTTTTAGGTGAAGGTTACCAGGGACTACCGCCTCAACATACAAAGCATCTTTTTGCGACTCTCAAGTGGTAAAAGGAAAAAGAAAGTAGTATGGTGACAAGAATATAAGCGCACTAATTGAGAGACGGCTGCTGCGCCAGGCAGGCCAGATGTGAGGAGGGAGGGAGGAAGGTTTTATGTATATCAATAGCAGTGAGACAAAGAGATACACAAGGGTAGCAATATGGATGAGAAAGTCTAGGAAGGTACTTGGTAAAAAGGGATCAATTGTGACATAAGAATCAGCCGGTTCGAGTAATGCCGAGCTTTATTTTAATTCCCCCACGGCAGCAGATCTAGCGTCGATATGCGACTGTAGTCTGGAGGGTTTCTTGCTGGCTTGGGGTTGGAGAGAGTCGAGGTGTGGGAGACGGGAGGGATGGGAAAAGTCGATCGGGTAAAAGTGGTGGACAAGGTTGCGTCTGTTTTTGGCGGGCGGAAAAGTACAAATGAAGTAGTAAAGTACTGTAGATAGAGATGATAAATAGAGTCTCAATCAAGTGTCCGGGATCTTCGGGGGGTCGAGGCGGGTGACAGACAATTGGACAGGGTCCCGAGAGGGTTTTAAGATCTAGCTCAAATGGCGGCACTTGACCAGGGAAAAACCCACTTTAATCTGTGTACAGGTACTAGGAGTTGTGTACACGACGCTGCTTAAGGACAGGTATGAGGTACATTACAGGAAACTCCACTGATGGATTTGATCAGATATCGTCAACTGCATCGTACTTCGTACACCCAAAGCCTTTGTAAAAAAAAACACTCCCGGATTCTCCGCCGATGGTAAGCAACACACCGAATATCGTCAATTGATCTCTACGTCTCTAGTCCCCTGGAGCCATGACGCCCGACAACTGGGAAAGCGTCGGGTTTGGCCAGACAGGGCAATATCAGGACCCAACGTGATGGAACAATGCACTCGCATCCACTGTGTCCTTATTCTCAATTGATCAATCGAAATCCCTGTTGCAGTCAAAACCAATGTTCCATGTTCCATCCATCTCCGAGCCCAAGTTCAAATACCCTTGTCGATGGTGCGTTGGTGAGTAAGGACCCTGGTCACCCTGGCAAGCCCCACATCGACATTCTGGAGAAAATCTCCTGCGCTACAAAGTGTAAGGACACCACAAAGTACCAAGGTACACTGCGAAGTACTTGCTCAGTTAAGCGCCCCCCAACGCCGGCCCACTCCGCATTCCACAATTTGAATGGCTTGCGTGTCTGGTCCAGAATCGATTCACCAGTGCATCGCCAGTCATGACGAAGCGTCGTCTTCAGTTCAGTTTAGCCCATCACCCCTAAACGATGTAACAAAACCCAATGTCCACTTTGATGCTGGATCGATCTCGGTTCACTGACAAATTTCAACAATATTGAGTGGCAATTCGAAAGGCAGGTGATAATATAATCTACGTCGTGGACAAGTTCTGTAAAGAATCAATCAAACCCATATATCCCCGGACTGCTGTGTGCCGTCTTGACTGGTGGGCTAATATCGAGGTGCAGTGATACACCAATCGCCAAAGACCACTCGTTTCGGCATCTCGCCCGAATTTGCCCACCTACGAAGTACTCAGTACAAAGTAGTTGTCCTTCGTAGTTTACCTCCACACCTTTCTGGATGCATCAGATCGACGGGCATCCCCCAGTCCCATGTACACTCCGACGATGTGTGCGATGATTATCAATGCTTGTAATTGCAGCTGCGCGTGACCCAATATTACTCTTTTCTTTTCTATTCTCTTTCTCCGCAACATAGTTTACGAAGTAACCCTCATTGTGCAGTCTCAGTTATCGAGAAGAAATCACCGCGCCCTGGTGCTAGCTCAGATTTCAAGCTCCCAATGTCCGACGACCGTGCCCATCTTGGCTTGGTTTCCAGAATTTTTTGTTTTAAGCTTGGCGCCCCACGGACTCCTCTTTCGAGGAAACCTCGCGAAACACTGCTTGAGAACAAGTCGCACTTGCGCTTCAGACTCAGGACCAGCAACAGTGCGTGCGAGCAAATAAACACGAGGTCGTTTGGAAACACTTACTTCGTACATCTAAGTGTGTGTTTGTAAAGGGTCGCCGCTCGCTACATCCACCTAACTTGTACACACAACGTAACGTTCAAGAGGATGAGAAAAGTAACCCTCGCTGAATCGTATACTACTACGTACTTCATATTACCTTCCTTCCATTCACGGCATGGAGGCGCATGAGTAATGGCCCGTTAAAAATAACCTTTGCTTGGTGGCCGTGCTCACTGCCTAGCACCAATCCCGTCGTCGTGCTTACTTGCACACCCCCTATCGGACATCATAGTGCTGCACCAAGTTCATTGAGTCTTCGAACAGGCGTTGCGAGCTTCCTGCTCGCTCGAGCATCTACTATGGACATCTTGCCCCTGGTTCCTATCTCAGTCGATTCTAGTCAGGGCGGCGCGGATTTGAAAACAGCCGAGCACTCGATGACGATCGACCTTGAAGTGGAAGTAATAGTCCCAGGGAGAACCAACTCTCAGGAAGGTTAGCGACAATGGCGACAGCGTGGGATGCGTCCGAGTCAGCTCCAATACCGCCGAATTCCTCCCCTCAGGCCTCGTTTCCATGCACTGTAATCTAAAGAACACCGTGGCCAGGCCGCGATATCTCGACGCTTACATCGACCTTGCCAGCAACCTGTAATCGTGAAGTGTAATCTGAGTAAGAACCAGCGATGAGGATCCTCCATGACGTGATAGTGTAATATCATTCACAATACCCACGATTTGGGGGAAAACGTCCATCCCTTACCTTTGTTGGCCTGTACAGGGGTTATTCGGTCGGACATTCCATGCGTTTTCTGCATTCCCGCCGATCTAGATTTCCCTCCTCAGCCTTAAGTCAACGTCCAGCGTCGTGTTGAGGTCCAGCTCGGCCAATTCTGGTGATGCAATCGCGCTAACCTGAACCTAGCTGAGACCACCTGAAATCCCCTGTCACCAATTGACCAACCCCCACCACTAGCGCCCAATGCCCTACGCTAAGCTACCCTCCACTACAGGCGCCCCTCCACTAACTGCCCAGTAAACCTGCCCCGCATCAAGACTCCAGGCAACGAACCCAAGCTAGGACCAACCAACGACGACGAACAGCGCGGATAGTTGACTTCATGAACCACCATCATCACACATCACACATCCACACCACCCACACGCACATCCACGCGCATGTAGCGTAGCCTCACCGGCTTTCCGTCTGCCTGGCTTCAGCCTCGCACAACGCCACGTTCTTCCAACGAGAATCACAACGCCTCTCACCTCCGCAGATCACTCTAGACATACCATACCATCCCTTCACAATGGAGCAAACCAAGGCTCTTAACGCGCTCGAGGTATCTCATCTTCTCCTTCATACTTTGCAAACCCCCAAGCTTAAAGAATAATGCTAACCATGACAACAAGCCGCTCCTGGCCCTCCACAAAACGGCCACCTCCCCCATCGCAGCCGCCGACCTCGTAACCCGCGCAACCTCCTCCCCAAACACCTACCTCTTCTCCGAGCTCCTCCACACCCCCTCCATCCAATCCCTCGCCCGCGACAGGCGGAACCTCACGTACGAGAAGCTGTCGGAGGCTCTGGGGCTTGACGAGGACCGCGATTTGGAGAACCTCGTCGTGACGGCCGTGTATGCGGGGCTCCTTGATGCTACGCTCGATCCTAATCGGCAGGTCGTGCAGGTGCATAGCGTCGCTCCCCTTAGGGACCTCGCGCCCGGAGCTGTCCCTCCCATGATGGAGAAGCTGTCCGCCTGGTCCGATAGGTGCACGTCGACCCTCGCGGACCTGGAGGCTGAGATCCAGGCTATCAGGGACCAGGCTGCTAGGCGCCAGTGGGAGCAGGAGCTCAAAGATAAGGAGACGCAGAGACACATGGCTGCGTTGAAGGAGCCTACGTCAGAGAGCGCGGGGAAGAAATCTGCTGCTGCTGTGGTTGGGAAGGGGATGCGTTTTGGGAAGAGGGGTGCTGTGGATGATCATACGGAGGAGGCTATGGATGTCGACGTTGACGAGGATGCGGGTAGTAAGGTTCGGGTTAGCAGGAGGAAGCTCTGAGCCTAGGTTTGAACCGGAGCTCATTCACAGCGACGAGACTCGTCTGGCCTGACATTTGATATTCCCGCCCCCTCTTAAGGTTTACATCACTATCCCTACCGAACCACGACTCTATTCATCATCTCACATCAAGAGAGTATGGAGTTTTCGGGGCCTAGAAGTACGAGGGAAAGCTATGCATGATGACCGGGGAGCTCAGCATAGATTCGAGATATCACGGATGGTTCCCAATGCAGAGATACAATTTTATGCAGAGCTACCATCTATCTTGAAAAAGAAAACCTCACATCCCTCCTCCCCCACCGCCAGGCTTACGAAACATGAGATAGAGCCAGATATGATGAATGAAAGAAAAGAAAAGGCAAAAAAAAGAAATGCCAGAACACCATAGTCGTACATTGCGTAAATTGTTTTTGTTCAAAAGGGAAACCGTGTTGCGCCTATTGCTCCCTTCCCGCCAAAGTTGCAGCCTTCCTTTCCCTAACTTGTGTCTTGAAATCCATTACCAGCCTCCTTTTCCCTCTCTTGGTATAATTCCATCTTGGAAGAATGGCAAGAAACTTCAGAAATGAGAAAAGAAACCCGAAAAAAAAATGTGTGGTCATTAGCTCGTGAAATCCCGTCGTCGTTAACAAAGTCCAGCGATACCGAACATGGAGAGGAGAAGACGTCGTTGCCCGGTTGAAACCAAGCATCGACGCATCGATGGGGGCTTCCTCCCGTTAAAGGCGTTTGCCGGGGACAAGGATGAACAAGACGCAAAGCGCCGCATCAATGAGGATAGTCACAGCCAAAACCATAACGGCACGCTTCGCAAGTAGCTTGCGGACGTAAGGCTCGCGGATTCTCGAGAAATTGAAGGGGGTGTATTCGCTGAAGCCGATAAGTGCCAGGATGGGGTCCACCGAATACTGGTAGGAGGCAAGACAGTAAACTCCAACCGTGAATGGAAGAATAAGCTATAAAACCAATGTTAGTCTTCGTTACACGTGAATCGCTTTTGAGACCAGAGAGGGGTTCGTCCTACCCAGAGCCTAGTCTGCCGAGACCGGTCAAGGAATATGAGGATGAAGCTAGTCCAGAAGGCGCCGAACATAGCAACGAGACCGAGGATCAGTCTCAGAATCAAAGTCGGCGGGATGAGGTTGCCAAGAGCCTTCATCCTAAGGAATCCAGGGAACGCATCTCTCTCCATCGCTTGGAAGACGTAGTCCTTAGCCACATCGAACACCTCGGGGTCATCACGGCCTTGCTCTTCGATAGCAATGGTGATGTCGCGGGTAATGGAGTCGGGAAGCGTAATCTCTCGCTCGGCGCCGGGGAGAAGGAATGTGTAAAGGATCTTCTCGGCCGAGGCTCGAATGTCCTGGCGGACGACGGCGTTGGCGGGGGAGTTTGAATCAGAGGTGGGGTCTAGAGGCGTATCGGCGGTTCGAGGGCTGTTTCGGTTGTTGCTGCCGTGCGGGGAATCCTGAGCACCCAGTTGATCTTCCCTGAGGAAAGCTGACATCTGGGCATCCTGAGATCGTTCCTTTTCTGTCGCGTACATGGACGGGCCGGCAACGGGGTGGTTTAATTCACCGAGGGATTCGAGAATCGCCGACGAACGCTTGGAACCTGGCTCGGGAGTTCCGACGAGAACCGACCTTCGAAGTTCACGAACATAGTGACGACACAGAGACATGTGCTGGGCGACGTCAAGCCTAGTTGCACGGTTAGCACGCACAAATTCCTCGCCTCGACCTGGCACCGAAAAGCCACCTACCAAAAGTCCAGGTAATCCACCGATCGCTGCTGGTCTCGCATATAAATGTAGAAGGAAAACAAATCAACGGGCGGGAGCGTTCGACCGCTCAAGACTTCGAACAAAGTCGGAAGCCTATTGCGGTCCAAGTCGGGCTGAGGAGACGGCGACGCCATTTTTTTCCTCGATTGTCGGGGTTACTGATGGGATCGGTAGAGAGAAGAGGGGGGAGAGGAGGGAAATCGCTCGCTTTTGAATTGATGTTCCTGAAGTCGATGCTTTTTCCTTGGGCTGATTTCGACTAGTTCCGGTTGAGATGGGGCGACAATTAACGGTGGAGCGATCGGCTCGCGATGAATTGCCGGGTGAAAAGGCGAGGCCTAATTTTTCCGCGTCGAAACAAAGGAGAGAGAGAGAGGAAATAAAATGAAGGAGGGAAATGGCAGGGACACGAGGGTCACCTTGGTCGTTGTGGTCGATCACGCAGATGGAGGTCAAAGGTGATCCTGGTTTGGTCCTCGACGAGCATCGAGCCAGGAACGGACACGCCAGTCTGAAATCTAAGTCAGGGGTCGCAGTGGAGGTCGTACAGTTCCATATCTCGTCCCGTTCTGGTCTATCCCTATGAGAGTACGAGGTACCTTTGTAACTCGGCCCTTTGTCTGTTCATTGCTGCCCGTTTGATAGCGCCATCCACGTGATGTTTAGGTTTAGTCATCAATTGGGTCGAGATTTTGATGCCAAAGTGACGAAGGCCTGAGGAGACAAGGGAATTAAGTGCCGGGCACGGACCATCCACTTTCCCACCACCAGGCCAAGCACCAAGTTGAACCTCTCTGCTCCAAAATGCCCCTTCCACAACCCTCAACACACGTGACGTAAAATTCTCGCCCACACATTTTCCAATCCCGACTCCGTCCCACCCAAGTTCGCCAATCTAAAGTTCCTCCCAAGCCGAGACGTTGACGATAATCCAACAACAACCACAACCACCGAAGCCATGTCGTCCTCGAAGGGAAAGAAGACCCAGCAGCGTTCCGCTATCGCGGACGTTGTCGCCCGTGAATACACCATCCACCTACACAAGAGGGTTCGTTCGAATATTCCGGTCCCCTTTGCGTCGCTGCCTCAGCCGTTCTCCGAACCTCGAGGGACTCTATCCAGGAAAAAATGTACTAACTCGAGGCCTTCTTACTCTTTAGCTCCACGGCATCACCTTCAAGAAGCGAGCTCCCCGAGCCATCAAGGAGATCCGGAAGTTTGCGCAGCTTCAGATGGTACGAACGATTTGATACACCTATTTTTTCTTGCGTCGGGCTATCAGACCTGGGGGAGGACGAGTTCAATCTAACATGGGGCGTTCCAATTTATAGGGTACCGTCGATGTCCGTCTCGATCCTCAGCTCAACAAGAAGGTGTGGGAGTGCGGTGTCAAGGGTGTCCCCTACAGGCTCCGCGTACGGATTTCCCGGAAACGAAACGACGAGGAGGGCGCGAAGGAGAAGCTCTACAGCTACGTGCAGGCCGTGAACGTCCAGAACCCCAAGGGCCTCCTCACCACCACGGTCGACGAGTAAAAGGAAGATTAAAAAGGAAAGAGGGGAGGGTACAGGGCGTGGAAAAGAAGGAGCCGGGGTTTGTCATTTTTGTGTTGTGGTCTTTTCTCTCTTCGGGATGTTTTACAGGCGGCATGGTACACAAATGGAGTTGCATGTTACGTCCAACGGCACTAAAATATGACCACGGAAGTTCAAGTCATGCGTCTTTCTTGCTCCGCATCCCAATTTTGGTGTCGTCTTTACCCGCATGTTCGATGGATTCAGCAACAGGATGTCTCACCTGGCCACGGATACAAACTCGCAAACCCACCAATTCATGATAACCGGAACGCCCGAGAAGGGTACCGATTCCGCAGCTTGTGTACGGTTTATCAAAATGGTTCTGGGGACTGATGTAGAATTGGTATCATTATTCATGGAAAGGTGGCAGCTAATACCCAAGGCAAAGCCTGCTCCCTGTCATATCAACATGTAGGCGGCGGGTCCTAACCCTATTAACCTCTTCCCACATTCTGCGAGCCCCCAAATGCCCTGGCCCAAGAGGCAACCCAGAATACCGAATTGTAACAGACCGCAAACCCATAATGACTGTAAAAAACAAGAATGACCAGAGTCGCCAAACCAATGAAGAAACCCAAGTACTAGTAATGATGTTACAATGGCCAGACTCCGGTTCCCCTTCGCTTGAACGCTATATGCTTTTTAGAAACCGCAACGGCAGTTCCCAATCCATTGTCGCCGGTAACGCCAGTGGTCGCCGCTCTACTTGCTTACTCGTCCTCAATATCGCGGTGTCGAGCGAGGACCTTTCGCTTGAACTCGGCGGGATCCTTGTCCCAAAGCTCAGCAGCTTCTCCATTGAGTGGGGAAGCACTGTAGTAGAGAAAAAAATGTCAGCGAGAAAAATCCTCCAAGTTCGTGTAAGTGGGTCCGGTTAGAGAACTACGCGACAGCCTCAGAAGCTCTGTAACTTACTTGTTGGGCTCTCCGAGTAGACTTTGGAGACTGAGGAGAACGGTCTGGATGTTGTAGGCGGCGGTCCACTTGTCCTTGAGAATATCCAAACAGATACGGCCAGAGAAGTCGAAGTTGGGGTGGTAGATGGGAGTCTTGAACAACACGGTGGGGGGAGCATAGGGGTAGTTGGAAGGGAAGGCCATTGTGAGTTTGAGAGTGAGGCCGGCGTAGGGAGTGCCGTCGGGGCCCTCGATTGTCGCGGTCCAGGAGAGGAGGTTGCCGTCAGCGGAGGGGAAGGCGGAGATGCCAGGGGCAGGAGAGGTCATTAGGGTCATCAATTCGGTTTGCAGCCTGGCGAAGTGTAAATGGTCAGCAAACTTAAATTGGCCCAGATGGAATACAAGACTAAGACAAATGCGCTCCGTCTGTCGTGTGAGACCCAGGCGGATGGGGACAAGCATACCTCTTTGTGACACTACCAGAATCAGGCTTGCGAGCGGCGGAGGAAAGAGTGTTTGTGTCCTGGCTTGAGAAATCCATGGTGATGAAGAATTGGTGATTTGGTATTTGATTAAAAGAGAATTGGTATCGTTGTCCAGGACGTATTAAGACAAGCGGATTGTGGAAAAGGGAATAATTGAAGTCGGGGAAAGTAAAGTTGGGAAGGGTAATGAATTAAAGTATTCGAAGAATTATTACAAGGACGTTGATGGCGTCGTCACTTTTGGTTTGCAACAATTCGCCGTTGGAGGGGTGACGCGGGAAACGGTCTGGACTCTTCGATGGCCTGGCGCTAATAGGATCAAGTCGAATAGCGTCCAACAGCACGATATCCACGTGATTCCACGGGTAGCAGCACGCCTGATGGGAGCTTGACACGCCAAATTTCACTGGACCGTAGCTCTCCAGCGCTCTGACATTTGCTCCTCCTTCTAAGCCAAGACCTTGAGCTTCATCGAATCGATGTATGTGAGGACGAGAATACAACAAATTTCAACAACCATTGATACTATCCATTGTTATGAAGCGATAAAACGACGACAGCAGCCCGAGGAATTGAATACCTTGCTCGTGCCAGTAATGACATCGACCGGTCCCAAGTACATGCCTGGGAAACCAGCTTCGACGACAGGGACTAGGCGTCAAGGGAGTGGAAACGAGACGGACCCAAGAGCCTGGTCCCCTGGAGATTGCGACCCCCAATAATACGCCACACCGTTCTTCAAACTGACAATGCCTTCACCTCACCGGCCAAGCCAGGGATTTACTGGGCAGAACACATCGGCACTCCACATACATACACACAAGGGCCAGTGACCAAAAGCTAGGCCTGAAACATTTGTTTGGCAGAGACCTAATCCTAGGTACCTCTTAGTGTGATCAATTGATATCTCTTCCAGTTCTCCAAGTCAGATGCGGATCTCTCGATCAGCCAGGATCACTCACTCGTTGCTTGCACGCGACATGAAAATCGCCAGCTGATGAAAGCTGCCCGCTTGGTCTGTGCTCAAGCTCCTTCGTCGTTGTCTTTGGCGGGGTTTTGGTGTTTACTGCGTAGGGCGCGTTGCAATTTGTTGCTGATACAGCGCGAGACCCCCTAAATCGCATGAGTAAACTCGCTACAGTGGCCTGTGAACTGGAAAAGACCAGACCACATCAACATCGACCCCTCATCAGTAGTATCAACGTGAATTCCAATCAAGACACTCACGATCAACATTTCGACTTTTTGCCTAGGGTCTATGATTGTGGTAGATTTCACTTCATTTCCCACCTTTAGCTCATACTCATAAACAAAAGACCGCGGCGCGTCTCTCTTCGCGAAGTCCCCGGAGCCGATTCCCGCCCCGCCTCGCTCTCCCGCGTGGGCTTCACACGCACCCTGCATCAAATTTATCCAGGCCCCATCGACCGTTGACGGATACCGACTTCGAGCGGTAATACACATGACTATCGCGGCTTGAGCCTAGAAAGACTCAGTATCACCCAAGATTAATTTCATTGGGCGAGCGGGATCAAAATGGTAAGTAGGCACATGTTGATACGTGATACTCGATCCACCGACATGTGCTGCTTTGATATATTCACATCAATCTCATCCACCACTCGACCTGATATACACCGCCCCACCAGAGAGCTCTAGTCTACCGCTCACCACACCCGCCATGGAGAAGAGACATTCACACTTTATATCAATGCTTCTCATACTTCGATTCATCCGTTCCTCACTCCCATTACAATCCTGGTTCAGTCGTTTCGCTTCAGTGCCTAGCTAGCTAACCAAGAGTCTGCCATGAATCAACAGTCACAACTTGCACCTCTACCATCAGACCTCCCCTTCCGGATCATATCCAAGACGATCGGAAGGGGTGCATATGCCTCGTGAGTACTTGAATCCTTGAGCCCAGATTCCCGTCTTAGGTATAAACCAGGCGAACCAAGTTGGATCAAGAAGTGCATGCGCCAGGCTTACACAAACATTTGCCAGGATAAAAAAGGCCGTTCCGCTTGATCAGCCAACCCCAGTATTTGCCGTCAAGTTAATACACAAGGAATATGCCATCAAGAGGGGCCGAATCTCCGAGAAACAACTCAAGATGGAGATCTCGCTACACTCCTACGTTGGCCAGCACCCAAACGTGATAGAATGGTTCGCCTCGGGCGATGATCCCATTTGGCAGTGGATAGCCATGGAATTCGCCGAGGGTGGTGATCTCTTCGACAAGATTGAAGCCGACGTGGGCGTGCCCGAGGATATCGCCCAGGTCTATTTTCTCCAGCTAGTCAGCGGCGTCAGCTTCATTCACTCCAAAGGTGTGGCCCACAGGGACCTTAAACCCGAAAACATCCTCATGTCAGAGACCGGAAGCCTCAAAATTGCGGATTTCGGCCTAGCCTGCATGTTTGCCCACAAGGGCCAGAGGAAGATGAGCTCTACCCTCTGCGGAAGCCCGCCTTACATTGCCCCCGAGATCCTCTTGTGCAGGCGTGACGCACGCGCCGCGACCACGCCCAAGTACGATCCCGAATTGGCCGACATCTGGTCGTGCGGCGTGATTCTCTTCGTCTTGCTTGTGGGCAATACGCCCTGGGATGAGCCCTCGGTCAATAGCTGGGAGTTCCAGGAGTACAAGCGGACTGCGGGCCACAGCTCCGATCCTCTATGGGAACGAGTTCCCGCCAACGCCATGTCTCTCCTGCGCGGCATGATGAACATCGACACTCCAAACCGATTCACTTTCCAGCGCATTCGCCAGCATCCCTGGTATACCCGCCCTAACCCTCACCTCACCTCCGACGGCCATATCCTCGACCCGCTTCAACTCGCCACGCAGATGCTGGAGAATCTCCGCATCAACTTTAGCCAACAGCCCCCCGCCACTCAGTCCAGGTCCCAACCGCAGGACAGCATGGACGTCGACACCCCACAGCAAGTGTCGTCAACGCAGCCCGAAGTACCCATCAGCGACACGGCCTGGGACTGGGAGAGGCCAACCCTCCGCTCCATGGGCGCCGTGGCCATATCCTCCACCCAGCCCATCTCCCGCAACGACTTCCAGTCCACCACCACAGCCGCCGCCCACAACAACGCCTCCCGCGCCCTCCTCCTCGACACCCTGGCCATGGAACCCTCCATGAGCCAATTCTCCCAGCAACCCGGCATCCCCATGACCCTTACCCAGCAAGCCCGCCGCTTCCGCGACATCGTCCCCGCCGAATCCCTCACCCGCTTCTTCTC